>ML788432.1:285153-321463 GCA_009831015.1 Picea engelmannii
GTTGAAGGGTATTTGAGGAACTATGTAGGAGGACAACAGAGAATGTGGGTAAAGTGGTTACATTTAGGAGAACATTGCTACAACACCACCTTCCACATGTCCATTGGTATGACACCCTTCCAAGCATTGTACGGATATGATGCTCCGACTTTGGTAGACTTGGTCTTCGGGGAGAGAAGAGCTCCCAAGGCTAAGGATTGGATCATAGAGAGTCAGGAGATTCCCAAGTTGTTGAAAGAGAACTTGCAGACGACGCAAAACCGACAGAAGATAAGTGCGGACAGGCATAGGATAGAGCACAACTTTGAGGTTGGAGATTTGGTTTTCTTGAGACTCCAACCCTACAGACAGTCATATCTGAAGAAGAGTGGGGCCGAGAAGCTCAAGCCCGGATTTTATGGTCCTTACAGGATCATGTGCCGAGTAGGTGAGGTTGCTTACGAGCTTGAGCTTCTAGAGGGGAGCAAGATTCATAACGTGTTCCACGTGTCTTGCCTAAGGCAGTGGGAAAATTCATTAGCACATCAGAGGAGCTTCCCCCATTGGATGATGAGGGACAGTTGGAGTTAGTTACAGAGGAGGTTTTTGAGTTTCGAGAGCAGAAACTAAGGAGCAAGGTCATTAGAGAGTGTTTGATTAGATGGAGAGGGCTTCCAATAGAGGACGCTACTTGGGAGAGCGAGCAGGTGTTGCAGCACCCTGGAATGGTATTGCTTGAGGACAAGCAATTTCGGGAAGGGAGGACTGTAATGTCCCTTTACAAATAGGATCTCCAGAGAGGAGGCTTAATGGTCTAAACCGCCCTGTTAGACTATAGCCATGGCCAAAGAGGGGTAAACAGGGTTACTAGAGGTCACTCCAGTCACAGGTGTTACATTCGGAAAGTGACATTGAGCTAAAAAGGGTTAAAAGAGCTTTTAAGTCATTATGAGCTAAAAATAGAAGTCAACAGTGAATTAGGGTTTCAGTAGTGATTTAGGGTTTTGGAAGTCAACAATGAATTATGGTTTCAACATGATTTAGGGTTTTGGAAAGCTATAAAGGAAGGGTCAGCGACCAAATTCATTATTATGCAGATTATGACTTGTCATTGAGGAGAAGAGGTGCATCTCAGGAGAGATAGTTTAGTGTATTCCAGGAGGAAGACACCACTTTGCTGATTTCGGTGTTGAAAGACACACCCTAGTCACCGAGAAGATCATCCAGCTCTTCCATCATTCTTCATTGATTTCGCAGTGCTCCCATATTCCGGGTATTATCTTTTAGTTGCTTATTTGTATTTCGGCTAAGATCCTTTTTGTCTTTTGATCTAGCTGAGTGTTGTTATTTTATTCAGCCGCAGTTGCTTATTTGTATTCCAACTAAGATCCTTTGTCTGTTGATATAGTCGAGTATTGTCAGTTTATTCAGCCGCATTCAACCATTTTGTAATTCACAGAGATATCATAATACAAACTTTGCAGTCCTTTGTCGCGTTTATTATTTGTATGATCATTTATATGCTGTAAACCTTTGATCTTACACACACATTAGCAACGTTTCCTAGACTAGCCAAGTCAGGAACATTACACCTGGGTTGACTCCCATTACATAAAATGCATTATACAAATAATACATGATTTAACATTTTATATTTCTAAGGTCAAAATCGGGGTATCGTATGCCCACATTTCTTTTTCCAACTCAGCACCTTAGGTCAAGGTTTTTGCCTCTTTGGGTTTTAGGCATTATATTATATAGTAGTTATACCCTCTTGTTATGGGATTTTTACAAATGAGTGTAGTCATCACATATCTTCTCATAAATAAGCTACCACCATTCAATCCACTTTGTGTCACTAAATACATTGCACTTTTTTTCACAATTTGACGCATCAATGGAACTTGATTTTCATTGTTTTACTCCACTTTCAATTTTGTATATGAAGTTTTCTCGGAAATATTGTGTTCTTTCATTTCGTGCTTAATCAAATCCAAATCAGTGGTATCAAATCAAATGTTCTAACCAACCTCATCGACCAAACTGACCTCCTATGTCAAACAAAGTAAAGAATAACAAAAAAGCAAGAGATCTATCAAGTTATTGCTCTAAGAATCCCAATAGAGGAATGAGATTATGGACCATTTTGACTAGATCCTTCGATGACCCCCAACAATGATGGAGGCGCCTTCTACATGCAATCATTTCAAAGGAACGACACCCTTCAAGGTACAAGGTAATTTTGATATCTCTTCTCTTGAAGGCAAGACATATGCCAACGATTTGAAGAGCTGGTGAAATTTGCTAGAGGGTTATTGTTATGTCCAAAACCTTTCCAAATGTAAGAAAATTACTTTCACACTCCTAAATTCCCTTCCTATCGTAAAAAATTGTCAAGATAATTACTATGTCCAACATGCTAGAGATTCTTAAAAGCATGTAACAAAACCCACTTGGGGGAGATTTTTCAATGCCCTTGAGAGAGAGTATTTACATGTTGGAAACTATGAAGACCATAACAAAAGATGGATGACATTGCACCAAGGTAAATACCAAATTGTATTGTAGTATGTTGATGCTTATCATACCCTACATGAAAACGCTATGTATTAGAGATTTTGAGTGGCACTTGGTTCTAAAATACCAAGACAGCCTATACATACACATCCAAACAAAAATGAAGCTTATAGACATCATCTATTTACTACGAGTTCCTTATTGTTGTGTCATCAAGATTGAACAAAACTTTTAGCAAAAGGGTAAAAAAGAATTTAGGGCCAAAAACCAGTCATAACAAAAGAAGGTGGAGGATATAACAAAGATAACCAACCTCAAGTCAACCAATCAAAGTCACATACAAAGAAGAAGAATGGGAAGTCAAAGGAGGACACTAGTAAGTGGTGTGACACCCAAAAAGTCCCTCGGCACAACAATGAGGAATGTCGTACCAGACAATTGTTATTTGGTGAGTCAAAATCCCTGGACTCTAATTAAAATCCAACACCCCTAGATCTCGTGGATAGGGGAAAATAGATCATCAATGCAAAACCACTATTACTAATGCCATCACAAAGGCCCAACTAGAGGAAATCAAGTAGCTCGACGAAGGGGAGAGCCTCTTCCACTTTCATATGTGGGTGAAGGGGACATCAATGTACTTCATCATTGATAATGGTAGCTAGAAGAACTCAATGTTAGCATGAGCCATYGGGAAGATGRAGTTGTCAACGATGTCGCCTCTTGGCTTTAATAATGATTGATACTTATGATAGCTTTAACTAATCTCCTTGGGATATTAAAGGATAACTTAGGCATGCCTAAAGATTAGGATGATGTGTGGAGAATCATTGATAATTTATATCTAGAAGGTACCCAAACAATCAATATTGTAGAAGGGGTCACTATTTTTTGTCAGTTCTTCACATATTCAAAATGGTGAAATTATGGTGCTTGTACATAGAGATAGCTCTTACTAGAAACTCAGTAAATGTTGTAATTGCCTTCATCTTGTATGACCATGGAGATCAAGAGGTTCAAAGAACAAAGACGTTCTTGAACAAGAATGATACCAAAAACAATGATGGATATTATTATACATTCATCGAAGGCATGTGTGCAACAAAGACTCACGGGCCAAATAAAATTGTAGTGTTTACAATCTATAAATTAATTTGTAAATAGAGGTTGGGTGAATAGAAATCCAAGGCCAAACATCTTATATAATTGCAATCATTGCAAAGAGATGTTGTCAAGCATTTCTTTGTTTTTCATATACATCATAATATCATAGAATAATATAATGGTGAGGCTAAATAAGTGTGCTTTTTTCTAGTGTTTAATTTTGTCAATGCAAACATTGGTTATTAAATATTATCACTAGGTTTAGTTCCAACTACCTCATGATAAGATTGCTTGCCCTTTCAAGTTGGTGTATTTTACTTGTGTTTATTTATATACGTGTTGGGCACTTTGCCTCTATATGACTCTATATTTTTGTATGCCTTTTGAGGCACATTTTCATAGGATGTGTATTTTTTCTTACAACTACGACTCAAGGTGGTTGTCTTCATAATTTTATTGTTTGTGTAAAACTCATGTACTCTCATAATTGTATCGTAATATAAAAATGAAGCATTGCATCCAAAATGTGTGTGTTGGGGGGTGGGCACGCGTGTGTGATTAATCATGTTATATATAATGGTCTTATTGTACTGCCTCCCAGGCAGTATACATAGTGATGAGTTCACTTTGACTACTCTATTAATTTGGGTTGACTTTAAAATTTTTGTAAAAAACTTAATGTGTAACATAACAAACTCAAAATTTTATTTTTTAATATTTAAAAAAAACTGACTTTTCTTACATTTCATTGGCTGATAACTTTATAGTGTTATTGCAGCCTTCACATATTTCGAGATCAGAATTAACTCAATGACATGACAGACTGGGTAAGGGTAAGTTGAATTTATATTTTATATTTATATTTAATAATTTTATATCTATATTTAATAATTTATGGTCAAGTTTTCATGACAGACTGAGGAGGCAGTACGCGCAGCCTCGCTGCCTTGTTTACAACACATCCATGATTCACATAAATAATGAACATAAGGGAACTCTATGAACACAAACATGCATTAATTGACACATGTCATAATAATACAATGAATTAACTATGATTCCTTCATCTTTCTTGCCATGGGAACATAAATAAGAAGACCATCCATCGATTGTCATAAGCGAACAAGCATTTGTTCCTTATGAAATTGTAATTAATGAATAACTCTTTGCCAAGATTCAAATAATGTTAAGCAACAACATAAATGTATGTTCGTGGAAATGTTTTGGACATAAAATTTTATTTTTCATTTTCACATGCCATAATATGAAATTTGCCTCAAATCTACTCTACCTATAACAATTAATAAATCCAATAATATTTCCATTTATCCATGGTCACCCATCAATATAAATATAATATTTGAGTTTATTGCCATGTAAAATCAAGTTGTATGCCTATATGTTATGTCTATATGATGTGACCCTTGAATACTCATCAAGGGAGTAATAAGGTCCACAATATGGCATCAAAATAAATTCAAGACTGCAATATTGAACAACCACATATGAGAGTATAAAAAGGCTTAGATTTGCTTTGAAGGTTCTAGAAGGGGCAATTACATAGTGGTTACCATAAAAGGAGAAAGGTTTTCTAATTGCGGGAAATGGTTTAGAACTAGGCCATGCACCAAAGATAGTGTGGCTAAACGAAGTCTTATACATAAATTCTAAAGATGGAGGCAAGGGAAGGTTTGGAGAGTCTTCCTTAATATCATACTTTGAAATACTAGGATATTTGTTTTTCTTTAGCAAACTCTTCATTGTTACACCCATCACCCTGTATTACCTAGTTTTATCAGGTCCAACAAATGACTCTTGGGTATCTCAAGACTTAGCACTAGATGATGGGTTAGCAAGGTTGATCATGACTTGGTTGGCTATATTAGCCACATTCCTCGTAGGCTCAAGAAAATGCTTAAATTCAATTTTTTTCCTTGTAAGCTCAACTTCACCTACGGGGTTAAGAATAATTGCATGAGGCATATATCCATCAATATGTGGAATGTAATCTAGATCATAATGCTTTACCACTTCTCCGCAAAGAGATTTTTCTCATTCCTTTGAGTTGTGAACAACCACACAACCCTTATTTTTAAAAAACACCGCAATTATTTGTAGGGTATCCCACCTCCTACGACACCTTGGATGTAGATAGTTCTCATTAGTTTGCTCCATACAAAGGTCTCCCATATGCATCATGTGGAATATTGAAAAAATTTGCCTCACATTGAGTATGACAATTTTGACGACACGTTGCTTGAGAGGCATGAACTTGCATAATTTACAACAAATCATTAGTGATCAATCTATAAGTGTGACTAAACTGGATTTATAAGTTAAGAAACATATGTTGCTAGTTGCTTCTAACTTACAGGGTTAAGGTCATCATGACGTGGTGCTTGACTTGATTTAGATGCCTACATATATTAAATTCACAATGTCAAGGTTAATTTGTTCATATTTTCTATTAATTTATGCCCTAATTAATAAGGATAATTTTAATTTTAAAATGTACGACGTTATTGTACAAACATACATGTGATAATGCTATAGTGACTAAAGATGGTGGTGATGCTTGATTCTTATTATAATCAATACTAATAGTGTAAACATTGCTAATGCTTTTTTTCTAGGTTCCTACAAATTATTGCAATCAAGCAACAAATTATTGGTATTTTATCTTATTATTTATCTCTTGTACATTTTTTTAAAGTGTATAGGTGCCTATTTTCAAATTTTGGGTGAACATAATTAGATTATACTTGCATTATTATAATTGTTTTTAATAATATACTGAGAACTCGCACTAACACTTCTTTTTTCTATGGTTGTGAGTCATTACTAAGAGTATATTCAAACTTAATGCAAGTGTTTTTATCTTTAGATAGCTACAAATTAACATTGTCAAGAAATTGCACAAAACTTAAGATTTAGAACTATTAATTATCTCTCTAATTTTAATATTTTTATAGATGTATTTATTTTTAATCACAAGGTACTATTAATAAGAAATTTACAGATGAAATCACAACATCACTCAAGCTCGTTTTCGACCCTTTGACTTTAAATCTTTCTACATATAAGAAAAATTAAAAAATGTTAGCAAAGCTTTATAAATCATAATTACCTCATGATTGTTACACATATAAATTTTTTTACAACATATATAATAAAATTATCATACATAATAATATCCCAATCATGAAATATGCCAACGTAGTAGTAAGACCACGCCATTGCCTAAGAAAATTGAGCAATAAACCATGATTTCCATTGTCTGAGTTGCTTTTTATCGTCATGATGGAAAAAATAACACAATTTAGGACTTAGGATTTATACTTAGGACTTAGAGTTGGTTGACCTAGGCTTTAGATTAGTCTTAAACTTGCGCCTCTTAGGACTTTTGACTCAAACCTAAGACTTATGCTTAGAATTAGGTGGAGGGTTTCCACTTAGAATTGGGACTCAGACTTGGGACCAGGACTAGAAAGTATACTTGGACTTGAAATTAGGAATAGGACTAGAACTTAGACTTATACCTAGGATTAGGACTATAACTTAGGATTAGGACTAGGAATTGGACTTATAACTAGAGTTAGAGTTAGGAGTTAGTCCTTGCATTTTTTAATTCCACATACTAAATGTTTTTTACTTCGATTGTGACCATATTTTCAAAGGTTGTTTTGACCTTTGAAATAACCTATGAAAAATGGTGGAAAAATAAGCCAAAAATGTTGAATATGAGGGGGGGGGGCGAAGTCGAAAATGAGAGTATAACAAATGAAAAACTTTGCATTTCCTGGTCATTTGCAAGAAAAAAACCTCAATATCAAAAGCTTCATTTCAAATACTGAGTCAAAACTCTAAGTTGATTTTATAGAATAGATGGATCGTGACAAGGTGTAACATCCCCACTATAATCCCTAGTTTAATTAATGCTTGTGTAGAAATAATGTGTGGCTACGGCCAAAGCAATGTAATGTGTGAATTGTATTTCAATGTTTTAATAATAAAATGTGATACGAGCTGCTAAGGGGACATGAACAAGAGATGGGGGCTGAATTAATCCACAAGAGCGGGGAGAGTCTAGGACAATGGCTAAGAGGGGTCCAAGGGGGAATTACCCATGTATATTAATTCAACCCATTTTCCTAAATTCGCTATTGGTGTATGAATCTCCTAAATTTTGATTGAGTGTTCCCAAAGCCAATCATTGAATGCATGTAAGAGGGTGGGTGTGAGTGGGCACATCCCAAGGTTATTGGGCACATGGGGGTTGAGTACAATCAACTTGGGGAAGAGTTTGAGTCAAACAAAGCAAGCCAAAGAGAGGAAATTCATATATGGGTAGGGACAACAGTTTTACACATGGAGTTTTCGTGCACAAGGAGCAAGTAGAGAGCAAGGAAGAGATCTTGGAGATATTGCAACCATGGAGCACGAATTCTAGAGCATGCTAGAGTGTATTTGGAGCGAATTGGAGCTGGAAATTGAAGAACCAGGTTGTTAGGTATGAAGAGTGAACTCCTGGGTGAGTTGCACTGTAACAACATGTGTTTGTTGTTGGTAGTTTTCCTAGCGGCAAGTTTCCTTGAGTTCCCAACTAAGAGATTCGTAGCTACTTGTGCCAGAGAGACCCTGATAAAAGAATGGGATGCCCGAGGGACTGAGATCAGTGAAGGGGTGCATTCCTTGGTTTGGGCAGGTCAAGAGGAATAGAGTTGGTGGAAAATCGGGATAGTTGTAGGGAGATATCAGTGGGTTGTTGTTTTTTATGAGTTGTGAGTGGACTGTGAGAGAACACCCTCTTTTGTGTATTACTAGCCTCAGCTCAGGCATGATTTGTTTTTGAGATTTGGAACAACAAGTCTATGGTTGGGTGGAATGTCTATCCCAAGAAGTTGGTTGCACAACTCTTGCTTAAAGATAAATGTTTTATCTTGTTGTTGAGTTATTTACATGTGTTATTGTTGTGCATGAACTCTGTGTTTCTGGAAATAATTTATATGTTGTTGTAATGAGTTGTTTAGCTGCATTTCATGTTGATTATTAACATGTTGTAGATGCTTCTATTTTATGGTTGTAGACAGTAGCTAAATATATTTTAATTCATAGTTGAAAGCTACAATAAATTAGTTAACTGTAAATGAATTAATTTAGTTAGCAAAAATTTCATTTTTATGAGTATTTTACACCGTAATGTCCCTCGGATGGGCTGGGGGACATTACATTATGGTATCAGAGCTTCTAGTTCAAACACCAGGCTTGGATGGGCTCGAACAAGAGTGAATTGGTGAAATTTGTTGTTGTAGATTTTGTTTGTAACGGGTTGGGGAAAAACGAAGAAGAACGGAGAGGAATCCCCAATTTCATAAGTGAAATCCAAGTTTAAACGACTCTAGACTATTTAACAGGTTCCATGGAGCCAAGAGGTAAAGTTGCAAATCGAAATTCGACCTGGAATGATCCAAATTCGAGTTTTAATGGCTACTTGTAGAGTTGTAGGCGGTTTGGTGAATCGGCGACCAAGATCGTGTTTGATCTCAAGATCAACGATCGAGATTCTCCTTGATAAATTTAAAATTTCGTAAGGTATCGATCGTTTGGAAGGTTGAGTGAATCAACGATCAGAATTCGTTTTCAACCATTTAGCAATAAAGTAGATCTACAACCCAGATTCACTTGGGTTTTTGTCGAAATTTTGTAAGTGCGAGGTTCGACAACATAATCCATTGACGACCGATAGTCAGATCGACGAGTTTGGTGAAGTTTTGGAATTTTTCCAAGAGGAAACGTCTATGGTTGACAATCGATGGATGGGCATTGGCAGAGTTGGACGAAGTTGATACAATCAAAAACCAAGATTCATTCTCGGGGCTTGTAAAACGAATGAGATCGATGGTCTAGATCAATTGGAGAAATGTCGAAAATTTGCTAACTGTTAAAGTTCACTAAGAGAAATTGCCAATGGTCGATGGTCGGGTCGACCGTAAGGGCGAAGACTTTGGTTCGACCATAAGACATCTCCGACTGTCGATGGTTGATGGTCGAGAGTTGGCCGAATCCCCTGAAGTTTTTTCAATTGTCGATGGAAACCGTCGGCGGTCGAGCATCGGTCAATTTTGGTGAAGTGTTTGAATCAAGCAAGAGAAGTCATTGATGACCGACGTGCTGATGGTTTGGCGTCGACCAATTCGACAAAGTGTTCAGGTCGTCCAAGAGAATCAGTCGATGGTCAATGGAAAAAGGAGGATGATGACGTCAATATACAAGTGTCATGCCACATCACCCAAGTTGAAACCTCAGGATGACATAACATGCCATGTCAACATCCACGTGTGATGCCACATCATCCCAGAAGTGGTTGATGGTCGATGGTCAAGTCAACCAATTTGGGAAGGTGTATTTGACAGTCATCGGAGGTCAATGATAGGCTGATGGTTGGGCATCAACATATTAAGTGATGAGTTCCATTCGCCAACAAATATCATCATGGTCAACGGTCGAAATGGTTGATTTAGAGTTGCGTGCAAATTGGTCATCGGGGAATTGGTCTGATTGTCGACGGTCACGTCGACATGTTGGGGAAGGAGTTGCACGTGTCCAACGAAAAGTGTCGATTGTCGATGGCCGATAGAGTTAGATCAACGGTTGTTGTTTCTCTTGATTTGAGATCAATGGTTGAGATTTAAAGGGTTGTTACAGTGGTAAAACAATGGGTTTTATGTGAATTTTTGTGGTTTTTTGAAGGTCATTAACTTGCAGGGCATTTTTGAGGCCCTAAACGAAGTTTTTAGCCAATCAAAACCCACGAGGATAGAGTCTACTTAAGGTACACCCTGACTTTGTATCTCAAATAAAATAACTTGAAGAGAGCTATCCAATGAGCTAAACGGTTCGCAAAATGGAGCTCGTATGATAAAGTTACAACCAAAACAGTGATGGTAAAATTTTGGCACCATTTTTACTTCCAGAGGGCATAACTCCATGCTCAGAGGTCCGTTTAGGGCACAAGAGTATTCGATGAAAACTTATGACCCATAGAAGCTAGAAGTGGAGTCATATTTTGATTATGGGTACTTGAAAATGCGCAGGAAGAGAAATAAGGCACTTGTAGCATGGAAGGACAAATTGGGTAAAACAACCTAAACTTTTCCGGACCATAACTTTCAGCTCGAAGCTCGGATTTGAGAAAACAACAGTTGTTGAAAATTTATTCAGGTTTAGAAGACATATTTCCACTAGAATTTTGAATTGGGCAATGAAAATTCTCAGTTTTTAATAAAGAGATTCATGTAGCCGTAAAAGAGTGGAAATTGCAGAATGTAATTGTTGTAACTTTTCGCTCAAAACTCAGATTGAGGCATGGGTACAACCGTTGGAAAGATGTTTGAGATAGGAACACATATAAGGAATCAAAATTTCGATTTGATGCAATGTGTCCCCCATAAATTCATGAAGAAATAAACTATACTATAATGGATGGAATGTTTTATGTTATGCATGTTTCTAATAATAATTATTGCATAGACATTTTTTGCAGAATTAGAGGTACATGAAAACAACTTTGATTCTTATATGAGGACTAGAGTTATGGAAGATTCTCAAGGATATTAAAACCACGAGGAAGAGATCATAGGTCTGCATGTCAACATGGGAAATGTTGAGACAGAGTCAAATGGAAGAAGGGATAGGCTGGCGCCTGTCACTATGGCAAGTTTGCATATAGAAGTGTAGAGATATAGAGTTGGCAATGAAAGGATTATGAAGGCTCATGAAGAGATACTTAAAAGCTTGAACATGTTGCATAAGCAATTAGACAAAGACTCTGGCACCAAGCAAGCAGTTAGTGCTTGAAAAGTGTCAGCATGCAGATCCCATAGCAAAAGGGATGATCATGGGAATGATAGGCAGTCAAGAAGAATAAGTAGGTGCCATCATTCTCCAAAGTAGTCCACTAAAAGGACTCATGCAAGTTCAGGGCCAAAGGAGCAGCCCAAGTGTATCTCATGTTCGAAGGCAAAGAATAAAGCCTGAAGCATACATCTTGCAAGGTGAACTCAGGAAAATCAAGCCACCTACTTTCAATGATGAACACAGGAAAGGAGAAGAGGTAGAAGCCTGGTTGTTGGAAATGAAGAAATATTTCCAGCTACATGATTACCCCTCTCGGGTAAAAGATAGAATTTCCACCTACCATTTGCAAGGAAAAGGAGCCATGTGGTAGGATCAACTTAAGCAAGCCAAGAACCTTGATGAGAAGAGGATCTCATGGAGGCAGTTCAAAGGATATTTCCAAGAGAAATATTTGTCCGAGCATTACTATGAAAGAAATATGAAGGAGTTCTTTGAACTCAAGTTGGGAACCATGATAATGGAGGAATATGAAAAGAGGTTCTTTGAATTGTTGAAGTATGTAGACTTCATCAAAGATGAGAAGGTCAAAATCCAAAGGTTTCTAAGTGGGTTACCCTTCTTCTATAGTGTCAAGATCCAATATGATAACCCCAAGACTTTGGAGGAGACCATAAGGAGAGAAAGGCATATTTATGAGCAGAGCAAAGGAAGGCTAGTGTTCCAAAAGGCTTGGAATGAAAAGATGAAAGGGAAAAATGGTCAAAGGCATAAAGGTTTTAAGCCACACTTTTTTCATAAATAATTCCTAAACAAATCAATAAGGTCAAGCAACCCAAAATGAGCATAAGACTGTTGAATCATTTGGAAAAATACCAAGGCAACAACTTGTACAATGTTGGGGATGTGGGGGGAATCACTTATATAGGGGCTGCCTTCACAAAGGATAAAGAACAAGGACTAGTCACAACATTCAGGAAGCTGAAACAGTGGAAGACATGGGAGAAAACATGCCAAGGATTGATGCAGCCTTGGACAACAAGCAAGCCGAATATAAATCCCCCATGATTGAAGTGGAAGGTAATATCAATAATGAGCCCATAACAATTTTGATTGATTCTTGAGCTATCCATAGTTAATTAAATGCTAACATTGTTGAAAGATTTTACTTGCAAATGAGTAAGCATAAGAAATCTTGGTTAGTTTAGTTAGCCATATGGGCTAAGAGAAAGATCAATGAGTTGGTTAAAGATTGTCTAATAGACATCAATGGGCTAAGCACGAAGGTAGATGTAAACATCATGCCATTGGGTTCATATGACTGTCTAATTGGCATGGATTGGTTGGAAAAACACCATGTTGTCCTAAGTTGTTACAACAAGACAATCACATGTCTTGATGAAGAAGGGAAACAAGGCAAGATTCAAGGCATTCCAAGAGTTGTAGTTGTTAGAGATATTTCAACTATGCAATTGAAAAAGAGTTTCAGAAAGGGATGTCAGATTTTTGCAAGCCATATGGAAGAGGCATCCAAAGATAAAGTGGAAAGCATTGAAGACCATCTGGTCTTGAGGGATTTTGAAGATGTTTTTAAAGAAATACCAGGATTTCCACCAAAGAGAGATATTGATTTCTCTATTGATTTGGTGCCAGGAGTTTCCCCAGTGTCCAAGACACCTTGCAGAATGGGCACACCAGAATTGAAGGAGTTGCAGATGCAGGTTGAAGAGTTTTTCAAGAAGGGATATATACACCCAAGTGTGTAACCTTAGGGAGCCTAAATTCTTTTTGTGAAGAAGAAAGATGGAACCTTAAGGTTGTGTATTGATTTCAGATAGCTAAATAAGCTCACAGTAAAGAACAAGTATCCTTTGCCAAGAATCGATGATTTTTTTGATCAATAGAAAGGTGCAAGAATATTTTCAGAGATTGACTTGAGATCAGGTTATCATCAAGCAAGGACAATATTTAGGAAAAGGTATGAGCACTATGAATTCACGGTAGTGCCATTTGGAGTATCAAATGCCCCAACAATCTTTATGTGTTTGATGAATGGATTGTTTAGGGAGTACCTAGACAAGTTTGTAATTGTGTTCCTAGATGATATACTCATTTACTCTAAGTCAGAAGAGGAACATGAGCAACATTTAAGAATGGTGTTGCAAGTTTTAAGAGAGCATAAATTGTATGCTAAGCTAAGTAAGTGCATCTTTTCTCAAAATAAGATTCACTACTTGGTGCATATAATTTAAACAGTAGGGATAGAAGTTGATCCTGAGAAGATAGAGGCCACTAAAGGATGGCCAGTGCCAAAGAATGTGACAGAGGTTAGATCATTCATGGGTCTTGCTGGTTATTACCAAAGATTCATAAAAGGATTCTTAAAGATTGCAAGTACAATCACTTCTTTGCAAAAGAAGGGAGTGAAATTTGAATGGACACTCGAGTGTGAAGAAAGCTTTCAACAATTGAAATAAATATTGACAAGTGTGCCAATATTGAAGATTGCATATCCAAATGAAGATTTGGTTGTGTGCATTGATGCATCCAAGGAAGGGCTCGGTGGAGTTCTTGGTCAAAAGGATCATGTGGTATGCTACGAGTCCAGAAAACTAAAAGAGAATGAAAGAAATCATGCTACCCATGATCTAGAGTTAATAATAATTGTACATGCATTGAAAATGTGGAGGCAATACCTTATGGGGAAGAAATACGAGCTAAGGACAGACCACTGTGGTCTGAAACATTTGTTTGGACAACCAACAGTAAATTCCAGACAAACTAGATGGCTAGAATTTATGAATGAATATGACTTCGAAATTAAGCATATAAAGGGCAAAGAAAATCAAGTGGTTGATGGACTTAGCATGAGGGAACATGAGAAGCATATTTCAGCCATTAGCATGTACATAATTGATCTGAAAATCAAATTGTTGCAGCAACAAATTTAGATCAACATTATTTAAAATAAAGGAGATATTATAACAAGTTTATTTTCAGCAGAAATTTAATTCTTATGAGTTAAAAGAAGATGGAATTATCATGTACAAAGGAAAAGTATATGTGTCGAATTTTAGTGAGCTGAAAAATGTGGTTCTGAAGGAAATGCATAATGTGCCATATCTCAGGCACTCAGGATATCAGAAAACAATTGCAGTTGTGAGAAGCCAATATTTTTGGTCGGGAATGAAAAAAGAAGTGGCTAATTACATAGTCAGATGTTTATAATGCCAAAAAGTGAAGACTGAACATAGGCATCCAACATGTTTGCTACAACCATTTCCCATTCCTGAATGGAAGTGGGAAGTTGTCACGGTTGATTTTATTACAAAGCTTCCCAGACCAATGAAGCAACATGATTCCATCATGGTGGTGGTGGATAAGTTTACTAAGCCAACACATTTTATTCCAGTAATAACTACACACAAGGCAACAAATATTGCAGAGATTTATATGAAAGGAGTTGTTAGGCTACATGGAGTGCCCAAAGAAATAGTCTCAGATAGAGATCCAAAGTTTACTTCCAATTTTTTGAAGGGTTTGTTCAAGGGCTTACGAACGAATTTAAATCTCAGTACATCATATCATCGAGAGTTAGATGGGAAAACATAAAGGACCAACATGATAATTGAGAACAAACTTAGAATGTATGTGATGGCTCAACCATCAAAGTGGGAAGATTATATTCATTTAGTTGAATTTGCCTACAACAATGGGTATCAGGCCTCATTGAAAATGAGTCTGTTTGAAGCATTGTATGGCAGAAAGTGTAACACACCAGTAAGTTGGGATAATCCAATAGACAGAGCAGTTGTTGGGCCAGATTTGTTGAAGGAAATGGAAGAGCAGATGGCAAAGATAAAGCAAAATCTAAAGGCTACTCAGGATAGGCAGAAAAGCTATGCAGATAAGAACAAAGTTTTCATAGAATTCAAAGTGGGTGAACATGTGTTTTTTTAAAGTAAAGGCAAAGAGAAGTTCGCTAGATTAGGAAGTTGCCCAAAGTTGGCAGTTAAATATTATGGGATTTTTGAAATATTAGAAATGATAGGGACGGTTTCATACATGCTAGCATTGTCTACATCCATGAGAGTGCATAATGTATTTCATGTGTCATTATTAAATAAATATGTGTCTGATCCTAACCACATAATTGATTGGAATGTGATCCAGGTGGAGCACAAAGGGGATTTATGGGTGGAACCAATATGCATCTTGGACTCGAAAGTCAAAGTGCTCAAGAACAAATCCATAGGACTGGTAAAGGTTCAATTGACCCGTTATGGTCCTGAAGATGCTACATGGGAGCATGAAGAAAACATGCGGGATTAATACCTGAAATGTTTTTACAATTTCGAAGAAAATGGAATGAAAGAGTCCATTTTGAGAAGCTAGAGTTCCAAAACCACATCTCAAAGTCCTAGCCAAATGCGCTAGGGACCTTGATAAATGAATGGCTCATTCCTTGGGTTAAACTTGATAAACGAATGGTACATCCCTTGGGTCTGCCTTGATAAACGAGTGGTACATCCCTTGGGTTAGCCTTGATAAATGGATGGTTCATCCCTTGGGTTAGTCTTGATAAAATGATGGTACATCCCTTGGGTTATCCTTGATAAATGAATGGTGCATTCCTTGGGTTGGCGAGTTGAGAGGAACATGAGATTATGGTTGGAGTTGTTGTTGGAGTTATTAAATTGCATAATTTTTATTTTCTGAGTATTGTGATGTAAATTTGCATATATGTAATCAACATAGATTGCACCGATGATGACACACAATTGTAGGGGAGGGTAAATGTAACACCCCCACTGTAAGCCCTAGTTTAATTATTGATTGTGTAGAAATGTTGGGCTACGACCAAAGCGATGTAATATGCGAATTGTATTTCAATGTTTTAATAATAAAATGTGATACCAAATGCTAAGGGGACATGGACAAGAGATGGGGGTTGAATTAATCCACAAGAGGGGGGAGAGTCTAGGATAATGGCCAAGAGGGGTCCAAGGGGGAATTACCCATGTATATTAATTCAACCCATTTTCCCAAATTTTCTATTGGTGTATGAATCTCCTAAATTTTGATTGAGTGTTCCCAAAGCCAATCGTTGAATGCATGTAAGAGGGTGGGTGTGAGTGGTCACATCCCAAAGTTATTGGACACATGGGGGTTGAGTACAATTAGCTTGGGGAAGAGTGTGAGTCAAGCAAGGCAAGCCAAAGAGAGGAAATTTGTATGGGTAGGGACACCAATTTTACACATGGAGTTTTTGTGCACGAGGAGCAAGTAGAAAACAAGGAAGAGAGCTTGGAGATGGTGCAACCATGGAGGATGAATTCTAGAGCATGATAGAGTGTATTTGGAGCGAATTGGAGCTGGAAATTGAAGAGCCAGGTTGTTAGGCCTGAAGAGTGAACTCATGGGCGAGTTGCACTGTAACAACAAGTGTTTGTTGTTGCTTTGTTGGTAGTTTTCCTAGCAAGAAGTTTCCTTGAGTTCCCAACTAAGAGATTCATATTTACTTGTGCTAGAGAGACCCTGATAAATGAATGGGATGCTTGAGGAACTAATATCAGTGAAGGGGTACATTCCTTGGGTTGGGTAGGTCAAGAGAAAGAGAGATGGTGGAAAATCGGGATAGTTGTACGAATATATCAGTGGGTTGTTGGTTTTTATGAGCTCTGAGTGGATTGTGAGAGACCACCCTTTTTTATGGATTACTAGCCTCAACTTGGGGGTGATTTGTTGTTGAGATTTGGAACAAAAAGTCTATGGTTAGGTGGAAAGTTTGTCCCAAGCAGCTGGTTGCACAACTCTTGTTTAAAGATAAGTGTTTTATCTTGTTGCTAAGTTACTTACATGTGTTATTGGTGTGCATGAACTTTGTGTTTCTGGAAATAATTTATATGATGATGTAATGAGTTGTTTAGTTGCATTTCATGTTGATTATTAACATGTTGTAGATTCGTATATTTTATGGTTGTAGACAATAGCTAAATCTTCTTTAATTCGTAGATAAAAGCTACAGGAAATTAGTTAATTGTAAATGAATTAATTTAATTAGCATAAATTTTGTGTTTATGAGTATTCTGCACTGTAATGTCCCTCGAATGGGCCGGGGGACGTTACACAAAGTTATTTTTCTTGGCTTTGTGAAGGCAAAGATCGTTTTCTTTGGTTCATTGTTGTTTCTAGGAGGTCCACCACTGCAATAGGAGAGATGTGATGTTTAGATGAGTTTTATTTCACTAGACATGAAGGCAATTTTTCTAGGATAAGTGTGCATCTAGGCTTAGTAGAAGGGCGTGATTGGGCTCATGAGAATCACATGCACGAGAGAAACAATCTTGTAGGGTAAATGACCTTTCTTTGGGGTTGATCTTACAAAAAAATTAGTCTTCAAGTTGAATCAAATTTCTTAGGTTAGTTTTGAGATTTGATCTATTTTTGCTAATGTAAGGTTATGGAAAAAAACAAATTTCATACCATACCTGGATACATTTGATTTAGGGAAAGAATCACATTTCATACCTAGATAATCAAATTGGTGTCATGTTGACTCTCTCACACATACATCATGACCTCATGTCAATCATATACCATGCCAAAGTATTTATTATTGCCTCAACTTAGTCTGAACATTGTAATAAAAATTGTTGGAATATGTCCAACTATTTATAATAGGTTCATAACTCCTCCATTGATATAATAAAACAATTAGGGTAATTTGATTGAGTAATGTTAAGGCTCTGTGGTAATGGCCAATTTTTGTTTTGTTTTTTTTGCTAGCGTCTCTGTTATCTGTGGGACTATCCTGTTGTCTAAGAAACTACGACCCGTGGACATTTAAGCCATCAAAATCACCTAGGGATCGCACCCGACCTGGGCCACACCAACCCTTAACATGGTTGTATTGATTTTTTATGTGTCTCCTCCCGTCTACCGCGAGTTTCTATCCTTGGATGCCTTACAAAACAAAACCCTCGAAATCCAATCATGTAAGCGGTATTTGACTTTTAAAGTTGAAGGACATGGGGGTGGGCTTTGATCCACTTATGTGTGAACGGGTCACGAAACTATTTTTTAATATAATATCTCTGGGTGCAACCACATGTTCGATCACTAGCTCAAGGTGTTCCCATGGATCCAAGTTAATCAACCCTCGTTGAAATTGAACCTTACCTAATGGTGAAAAACTCCTCACTTTCCACCATTGGATCCAACCCCTTTGGTTAGTAATGGCCAATTTGGGAATAACCATCAATGATTATATTCCATGATTATGAATTTTGATCAAATATAGTGTAAATAATTTTATTTATAATGGTTGAATCTTGCATTTGGTTTTTAGCAAGGCACATGCCATTGACATGTTAAGGAAGCTCACCGAGTCACCATGGACTAAGTGTTTGCTACATTTCGTCCTTGACAAGAGTTTACTTCTTCCAAAACCAACAATCATTGCATTCAATGTCTATAAGGACACTACCCATAACAACATTATAATACAATCTTATTCTTATTGCATCCCTGTGGATTTTCTTACCTTGTTCTAGAGCCAATAAATTTGTACATGTAGGCATAGCACTAACCATAGTAATTGAGTTGGGTTTTATGCCCAAGACTTGCATTTTATTGAAGACTGTCAAGGCTACATGGGGACCCAACATCTCATTTAGGAAATGATTGCATTCTATGTCCCAACATCATTATATTCAAATCCATTTCTTATTGCATAACCATGAATATGCTTACCTTGTTCCAAAGCCAATGAATGCACACACGTAGGCATAACATTAACCCTCGTGATCGAGTCTAGTTTTTTCCCAAGACTCACATTCATTGAAGAATGTCAAGGTTAACACTCATGTGTGTGTGTGTGTGGAAAGCTTCCTTTCGATATTAACAAGTTTGACATATTTGACTAAGAATTTAAGTGGCCATGAAAGATATTTAATCACAAACCTACGTTTAACAATCAAATTTATATCTCTACCAAATAAACTTTTTTTCTAGCAACTAATATTTCCTTCCTTTTAGTTAAGGGATTCCTTCAAATCACAATTCTTAGTATATTTTTGTCTGGTGAACAATGCAATCATTTTCCAATTGACAAATTCCTTTTATTAGCAAGTTTATTCCTTTCAATAGCTAGGAGACATACTTCTAACATAAATATTTCCGATGCTCAAGGTTCTCTTCATAGTTTATAACAACTTTTGGCAACCATTAAAAACCCATGATGTTGACTTTTTTTTGTTTGTTATCAAATATTATTAGCAAGAACTTTTTCAATAAACCTTAGATTCCCAATCTAGGAATAACCAACAATGATTACATTCCATGACCCAACATCTTGTTTACACATCCTAATAAATATTTTGTGGCCAATGCTAACATCCCCATGCGTGGAATACATGTCTACAAATGTAATGCCCACAAATATGTACATTTAGGTGAAACACTAACCGCGATGAACATAAACATTGATTTCGTGGGAACTTGTTGATGGGTCTGAATTCACCCGACAACAGCAAGGGGTAATCCCCGATACACGGTCCCAACTAGACTATGCACCATTTGGATTAGGAGTCCCATTTGGAATTTGGCCCGGCTGCCATGGTTATTGTTTTGGGGTTTTTTGGCCAGTTACGCTCCGGTTTACCAATGAGGATCGATGATGAGTGAATGTGCAATGCAAAGATGTAGATGAATACTATGTATTGAAAACAAACTAATCTATTGATAATCTACTCTAATCTATCCTAGCTAGGAGCAAGCTAAAGTAACCAAAGAGTTGTAAATGAAACCAAATTTTGCACAAACTTCCACACAGATAGCTGAAATATAAGAGGAGAACCAAAAACAAGTGCATGCAAATATATATAACAAGTCTAAATTATATCAATGCATGTGTTAACAACTTGACAATCTCAAGGCTTAAAGATATTCTAAGAAACACTTAAAACCACAGAACAACATAGAGTGCATAAGAATTAATCTATAAGCAAACAAACATCCTTACAGTCCATGTGAACAACATATATCTTCACTCAAAATAATTCACAACATAGATTTGTCCACACACAAGTATTCCTTCTTCATAAAACTGTCCCTGAGGGATTCTCAATATTCATTAACAAGGTATATGTTCTTGAAATAGTTCTTGGGTCTATACATTGCTTGAAAAACCAAAAGTCCTTTACACGTGAGCCTCTACTCTTTCTTATACAATTCTTATTAACCTCCAAGTAACTCTCTTCCTTTCTCTTGAAGAGGTTGTTACAAAAACGGTTCATATTCCTATTTCTTAGTGACAAGTGTACAATAAATACACAATTGAGATTGGTTGGGAAAAGGACAAAATAAGAAACATGTGTTAACATTCTCTAGCTAGTATTTTGTCTTTATTCAAGGATTTTTCCCTTTGATGTATGTTGTCCATATTTCTAGTTGATCATATAAGGATATGATCCTTCTATAAGTTAACTGTTCAAGAGTTGCGTTGTTCATGGCCACACTGTCTTCAATGGTGCCCATGTCCTTTAACAGTGTCGCCATGAATGCTTGCATCATGGTGTGCAATTTTACGGGTTGCAGTAAGTGTTACTCTATGAGGTCTGTGGAGATTGTAGTGACTGCTTCGACTATTGATTTTCTTCAATTCCTGTTGTCATTCACCTTGTCTACCAGCTCTTCAGTTACTAGATTTTTAACAAGCTCGTCTAGCCTAGGTAGTCCGTTGTTCTTGATCAATTCCTGCACAACTTTGTGTATCTTTGAGCATATCTCCATTGATTTGGTAACCTCCTTATCTTCCCTTTTCCCCACCTATTGGCAATGGTCCATTGCATATAATTCTATCTTTATTTTTTATGTTGAAGGTCGATAGAGTTCAGCTGGTGCGTTAGGATGTTTTGTGATCCATCTATCAATGTCGACGATGCCTTCATGGATCGTGTTGCACTGCATCAATTTTTCCTGTATTTGAGTGTTCTACTCTATGACAGTAGCAACTGCTTGCTGGAAGAGGTACAAATGAGCATACATGTCTATGATATCCTCTTCCAGTTCTTTCCTGACCTTCTCAGCGTTAGTTTTGAAACTTCGCAGGTTACTCTAATCAATTCTTACTTGTTGGATTCTTTCCTCCAGCTCTTTGATCCTTGCTTCTTTCTCCTCGTTCTATTAGCAGAGTCTCCAGATGTTTTCCACATTAGCATTCATGAATGAAGAGCCAGCCATAGTTGTTGCTATGGGATTTTCCCTTACATCTCTGGTTATGGGGACACGTGTGACAACCAAGATGGGCATCCATTCAGTTGTTGACACTTTTTTTCACCTTTTCCTGCATGATTCTACCAGTCTTGCTATCATAGATGAAGCTTCTCAAGTTGAGTACTTCACTTGGATGAAAAGGTGTCAAGAGTCCCATTCCCAAACCATTGCTTGATATATTTGTGCCTTCGCCTGCGGTTGACACTTCCGAGATATCTGTCTCCATTTAGTGGGTGTCACCCCCTCTATCTTCTGCATCCTTCTGTTGTCTTTCTGCTTCAACTGCTTTGTTAGCCACCTCTTTGGCTACCTTTTCCGCTTGTTCTGTTGTTTCCCTCTCTGCTTCTTCTCTGGCTACTTCTTCTTTTTGTTTGATCTCTCGTTTTGCTGATGCTTTTGCTTCTGCCTCGACTTTCGCTTTGGCCTTGTCTACCTCTATCTTCTTCTTTGTCTTTGATGCATCATTCTTCTTTTTGTGGAATTTCTCTTTATTCCTCCTCTTATTGTCAGTTGGTGCTTCTTCTACCTCTTTTGTTGACCCTGATTCTATCGAGGCGGATGTGTGGGGTGATTTCTTAGCTTCCTCTTCCTATGTGGGGTGATTTCTCAGCTTCCTCTTCCTATGCTTTATTTCTGGCTTCTTCTCTAGCCTTTTCTTCATCTAAGGTCCTCCCTCTTTGATGTCCATGCCTGTTGAAGATGACTTCATCATAATTATGGGCATTCTGGTGCACTTCTTCTTCCTCCCATATGTTTGTGCTATATTCCCAGGGCATACCAATTTTATTGAAGTGGTCTCTCACAGTATTCTTGGGGTCATGTCTTTTGTACCGTTCTTCTCCGAAGTGATAAGATAGCGGAGTATTTACCTTCACTTGGGATTTCTTGGTGTTCTCAAAGAAGTAATTACCAACATATAGTGGTAGTGGTGGCCATATTTATTTTTTCAATCGATATAACATCCCCCCAACCCCATGTATGATGGTCCAACATGCGACCTCCTGGAGTACAAGCTTGTCAGACATGAATCAGGGAAGTAGATGAGGTGACTTCACTGCACCATACACTCTTATATATGTGTCATGCTCCATGAGATACCAATATCCAATTCTCCTTATGACTACTATAACTTTATTGGTCATGCAAGGAGGAGTGGTGCAGAATATGAATTCATATAAAGGGGCCAGAAAATGCTCGTATATCATTTGGTATTCGTGCGGTATTTGTGCTCCGAGAGCACTTTACAATATGCATGGATGGCTGGGTCAGATGGTTTTCAACTCCACCCCATCCTAGGGTACTTATGGGTTGTGAAAATGATGTCCAAGAGTCACGAGGACATGTGAAAGATTGGAAATGTTCCAGGCTTGGCTCCTTTGACCGCAGAGATAGCCACTGTGAGATTTTCAGATAGGATGTCATCCCAATTGAATGATATTCCTCCATCTGTGTAGTAGTATACCAGGGGCATATACGATAAAGAGAACTGGGACGCGTCAGGTTCCCCATATAGTTGATACAACATGGATACTAGGTATTGATAAGGCCTTCTGAGGGAACTTATGGGGTATCCTCCTTTAGGCTTGTATTTGAATCATCTGTTGGACCCGTACCATTTGGGAAACATGTCCTTTGGTGTGTATTGAAACTCACTAAGAAGTTTACTATCCAACTTCTTACTTCCCCTTTCGATGTGATAACACTTGGCCAAATATTTAGGTTTGAATGAAGTTATGGGGTCTTTCCTGGCATTGCAGACGTATCTTCCATTTACATAGATATTCTTCAAAATCCATGTGATGGAATTTTCACATGGGAACACCATCGAGTGTGCTGCTACTCAAAAAATAACTGACTCCTTGATGTTCTTGAATACTTGGAGTTCATCTGGTTCTTCAACTTGAGCGAAGAAGTTAGATTTCTTGAACACATGGTATACATCTCCCCACTTCAGTGTCTCTCCGTCCTTTTCCAGAAGTCTCAAGGTATCATCGTACTTTTTGCTCCAACTACTTTTGGTTCACTGGACACTACCAAAGGCCTTGGTCCCGAGTGCTTTTCTTGCTATCTTCTTTCATGAGGACATGTATGGACTTGTAAGAAAAGGTGAGCTCAATGCGGAGATTAAAATTACACATAATATGAAATTGAATGCAGCTTGTGAATTTGAATTACCAGAAGACTCATTGAGGTTGTCACTAGTAGGGAGTCATCATTTGAGGATGATAAATTGATGGAAGGCATGTTTGAGCAGTTTGGTGAAAATTTGAGGGAGAACAGGTAAAAAATGTGCTTATAAGGCAAAATCAAAGGTTCAAAGATTAACTCCTTCGATGCAAATCAGAGGAGTTGATAACAAGTTGTCTGACATATATCAGACAAGTTAGTGTCCCAACTTTAGATATAATGTTGAGCAGATCTAGTCGAATTAGCTCCGATGCGATATCGACAGAGTTGATGACAACTCCTCCGATGTGAGTCGGAGGAGTTCACTCCAAGTGCTCTGATAACACATCAGAGGAGTTGTGTCGAGAGATTCTGAATTATAGAATATCGACAGAGTTAGTTAGAACTCCTCTGATATGATCGAAGGAGTTACCAAGAAAGGACCCAATGGAATTTTGTTTTTCGAAATAACAAAGGCTCTAGTTAGAACTTGGTAGTTTGATGAAGAGTAAAATCTCATTGTGCACTTTATGCTTGAAAGAGGGACTCGGATTGCGGCCTTAACAAGTTTCCCGGAGCCATTAGGGTCGACTAGTGGGGTTGCTAGAATAATCTTGCTACCGGTTAGGCTTGGGTGGGCCACGAAACCTTAACAATGTGAAGGCTGGGGTGTTAACAGTGAATGGGTGGCGCCAGTTGCAGAGGACATAGGGGGGTAGAAACAAAGACAATAGGGTAGTGCGACAATCTAGGGTAGGGTTGGGATAAAATAAAAAACATGAATATAAACGAGAAATACCCTAACCTTAGCAAGGAGGACAATTTATCGAGGCTTACCTAGAAACCCTACTACCATGTGGGCGGATTTGAGAGGATGTGAGTGTGAGCTTAAGGGGCTCGGTGCATTCTCAGTCTGGAGTGATATTGCTTCACCTCAACACTTTAACGAAATAATGGGAAGTCGGGGGATGTTTGGTCTATATATAAGGCAATTGATGACTTTCAATTTTAATGCAGTAGCTAGCACAATATTTATGATCAGAGGACTTGGGTTTAAGTCCTTCGATGCATATCGGGGATTTCGTGGGAAGTCCTCCGATGCATATCGTGGAACTTCATGGGAAGTCCTTCGATATACATCGAGGACTTCATGGGAAGTCCTCCGATATACATCGAGGGACTTAACCCTAAGTCCTCCGATTTCATCGACGAATATGGAGGAAACTACTCTGATGGGCATCAGAGGAGATGGGATCAACTCCTCTGATTCCATCGGAGGAATTGATGGCAATTTGCGCAATAAGAGAGATTCATTGGAGAGAGCGAGGGGAACTCCTGCGATATACATTAGAGGAGTTAGAGGGAACTCCTCCGATGTACATCGGAGGAGTTAGAGGGAACTCCTCCGATTTACATCGGAGGAGTTAAGGTCGACTTGCTGATTTTCCCAAACTTGCTTAAAAATTGATTTCTTCCAGTATTTCCTTTTGCGAGTGTTTTCTTATAGTAAGTATGACTTCCCAAATAGGTTGGAGATGAAGAGAGAGACTAACGAGAGACTCTTTCAAAAACATAATAAAAGAAGGGGGCTTCGTTTTCTTGAAGGAAAATTGCGATTGAATTATGGAAAATGGAGGGTCGTAGTTCTTAGAAAAACAAAACTACGACCTCAACATGAAAATTCTAGTTGTAAAAACCCATATTTTTGCATCAAAAACCTCAAAATCAACTCTGAAATTGAAAAGTGGTGCTACCAATAGCACATGTTAGCACCTAGGCTGATGTCAAAATTATTATTCGCCACAAGAAAAATAATGTTTTTGCAGCAAAATCATAAAAGTGATCTCGTCAACCTCTTCGCCAACTTTTCTAGCCTGTTATCCATTGCATTAATGTTTGCTAAGTCTCCTAGTTTATATCACTATGTATTCATGATGTTCGTGATCATCAACAAGTTGGGTTTTATTTGAGTTCACTTAAACCCTCCTTTGCCTTGATCTTCACCAAAAGCCAAGCATATATCATATGCCCAATTCGCTATTCTCGCACAAACTTCGCTGAGTTTTCCTTAGCCTTATAATTTCATTTAGGAAGTCTAGCCACATGTCCATATTTTCTAGTCTACTGTTCTTTTTAATTTGAAGAAATTCCAAAGTGCCTTTACCTTATTTTACCCAAAGTCAATTTTTTAAAAATTATTATTATTTTGAAATCATTTTGTCATAAACGATTTTAATTAGATCGAACTATAAAATTTTGGGTAAAATTTTATTAAAAAATGGGGCTCTTACCCAATCCCAAACTCCAGAGTCAATCAAATTCTATTACTATGAACCAATAATCATCAAATATTCTATTACATCGGAGGAGTTAAGGTCGACTTGCCGATTTTCCCAAACTTTCTTAAAAATTGATTTCTTCCAGTATTTCCTTTTGCGAGTGTTTTCTTATAGTAAGTATGACTTCCCAAATAGGTTGGAGATGAAGAGAGAGACTAACAAGAGACTCTTTCAAAAACATAATAAAAGAAGGGGGCTTCGTTTTCTTGAAGGAAAATTGCGATTGAATTATGGAAAACGGAGGGTCGTAGTTCTTAGAAAAACAAAACTACGACCTCAACATGAAAATTCTAGTTGTAAAAACCCATATTTTTGCATCAAAAACCTCAAAATCAACTCTGAAATTGAAAAGTGGTGCTACCAATAACACATGTTAGCACCTAGGCCGATGTCAAAATTATTATTCGCCACAAGAAAAATAATGTTTTTGCAGCAAAATCATAAAAGTGATCTCGTCAACCTCTTCGCCAATTTTTCTAGCATGTTATCCATTGCATTAATGTTTGCTAAGTCTCCTAGTTTATATCACTATGTATTCATGATGTTCGTGATCATCAACAAGTTGGGTTTTATTTGAGTTCACTTAAACCCTCCTTTGCCTTGATCTTCACCAAAAGCCAAGCATATATCATATACCCAATTCGCTATTCTCGCACAAACTTCGCTGAGTTTTCCTTAGCCTTATAATTTCATTTAGGAAGTCTAGCCACATGTCCATATTTTCTAGTCTACTGTTCTTTTTAATTTAAAGAAATTCCAAAGTGCCTTTACCTTATTTTACCCAAAGTCAATTTTTTAAAAATTATTATTATTTTGAAATCATTTTGTCATAAACGATTTTAATTAGATCGAACTATAAAATTTTGGGTAAAATTTTATAGTTAAATGAGGCTCTTACCCAATCCCAAACTCCAGAGTCAATCAAATTCTATTACTATGAACCAATAATCATCAAATATTGAAAGTGCATGAGCCAATCCCAAACTCCACAATCAATCGAGTTCTATTACTGTGAACCAATAATCATCAAATATTGAAAGTGCATGAGCTAGCACCAATTCTTAAGGCACTAAGTGAGAACCCGTGGGTCATTGAGCGCTACGCGTAAAATGGCTACTGAAATGGTTTCATATAAAAACACATAAGACTTTTTGCTTTCTCATGAATGTGGGATATACCCATAAATATGAAACAAAAATGCGCTCAACATTCATGTCGAGTATCCAACAGTCGAGCTTTCCATGTTGCAATCCCAATTGACGGTGGTGTCCAAGTGTCAAGTGCATGCCCAGGTGTCGAGGCAACGTACAAATGGAAAGCACACACACAAGTTTATGAAGGATGAAGGTAGAGAGCAGTCATGTTCATCTTCAACAATAGAAAGTACATCCTTCAGTGATGTTTTCATTTCCTCTTACTCCTTTGACAAACGAGAGGCAAGTTAATGAGTAAACAAGAATATCGAGCACCCAAGGATGCAGATCAACGCTGCGACCAAGTATCAAATGCAATTGTGATGAATTCAGCACAAGTGGCCTCTCCTCGATCACAAGCTTAGCTAAAAAAACTTGCATAGAGAAGAGGATATTGTTGTCAAATTCATTGACGCATATGATGATAAATCCCTACCGAGGAATTCCTCCTTCCATAATAGGATTGAAGTAGTGAAACTTATTGGCCAACATGAAAGAATTCATGACAAGGAAAACAAATTAGAGGAGGTTTGTTTAATGGTGAACTCAATTCATAGACTGCAAGCATTAAATGATAAAGAGGGAAAGTTTATAACCAATACATCTGAGGAAAATTCCAACAGAGGAAAGAATGCTAAAGAAGGTTCTTTTTCTCCTAAAAATGTACCAGAAGAGAAGGTGAAAGGATTCGACGAAAGATTTAGTCTGCCCTCTATTGGCATGGTTGCACATGCTGAAGAAAAGCATACCCGCTCTATAAAAAAGAATGATGTGGATGAGGAGGAGATTTTCTGTGTATATGTTCCTACAAATGTGAACATACCAAGCTTGTATGTATGAGAACACAACAAGATTATTTTATCTGGAGGGATATCAATGCCTAAAATACTCTCATCAATTAACAGATCAACCATCCAGATGGATAATAGTTAAATTTTGGGCATAAATAAAACAACTGGTAAAAGAACAAGTGGCAGTGTATTATGAACAAAGTATGAAATTTTCAAAGGTTGCAGCTGATCCAGTGGCTTCCGAGGATTCTCTAGAACATTATTGTCATCCTATACACATCTCATTATCAACACTCAAAGATAATCAAAGGAAAGAGCCAATTCGAGCTTAGTCAAAACAAACACCAGATTTCAAGGAGAAGAATCAACATAATAGATCCAACAGATCTTCATTTCCAGCGGGTGGCAAAACACATTGCAGTTAGAGCATCTCCAGGTCAACAAATCAAACAAAAAATGATATTCAAATCCTAGACAGAGTATATGATTTGATAATTACAGGTGGCAAAGTATTCAACATTTTTATCAAGCAGAGATTCAAGGCAGTCAAAAATTCATCCCAGATTCAATGGCACTTGAGCTTAATCAGCTCCAAATTCTTTGTAGCTTATTTCTTTTTATTAATTGTTATTTTCCAAAAATAGGGTAACCATTAGTTTATGTAATTCTCTCTCTCTATATATAATCATTGGAAGGTAACAGGAGGGGGCATCAGGCAGAGGACTATGTGTTCTCAAATATTAGACTGGGGTAGTCTTCCTTTCTGTATATCAACATCCACGATATATGAAAACCTTGTTATTAGTCTGTATCTTCTATTATGTTTTACAGTTTATTATTCCTCTTATTTGAAAAGAACTGATGCACTACAAATTTCCTGTACATTAATGAGTTAGTGTGCTTACTATGTTTATGTAAAGTTCATTCATATATCTTGCATCTATTCTCAGAAAGAATTAATGTTTATGGACATTCTTCTCATGGATTATGCAAGTTTGATCTGATAGTGAAGCATGCATTTTACATATTTGTTCCCTTTATTCTTCTACCTACCTATGCTTTAACCATGTCTATCTAATAACTAATTGGATTGCCTTTGATTAATGGAATATGCCATGAGACTCCATGCCCAATGACTTTGATCAATAATCAATATATGTTTTAAATTCATATTTCTGCCCTTCTCCTTTATCACCATATCTACCTAATCCACCTTCCATCAAATCAACCATATTAATATCTAAGATGTGCTAGGCATGCCCTCCTAACATTGTTCTACCAGTGAAAATTTTATTTTTTCACCTGGATGGGGTGTTGGAGGTTAGTACCACAACACCACCCATGTGTTGTGTTATCACTCCAAGAAACTCCTTAGGGTTGTAGGCTAAGGATGCTTGGTAACTTAAGAAATTACTAACAATCAAGTGTTTGGAACAATGGGATAACTGAGAAGGCTTAGCAAAAAGACAACATGTCATGCCTCTAAATAAACAGTGCTTCGAGAAACTAGATATCAGTTATAGAAAATAATCAAGGTATGAAGAAAAACATTCAAGATAACCAAGTACAAATTTGTAGGGTTATACAAGAATATAAAGGAGATCTAATTCATATCCATGAGCTATATCAAAAGATGACAGTTCTGAACAACTGAACTGAATAGAATTAAATATAGAATAATGGAAAATATGGACAGACTGATATATAATGACCAAAGAAAACTCTTATTCATATGGCAAGATAGTGTCAAAGTACATAGCCAAAAATGTATCTAGAATTGACCCCCTAGACTCTTAGAAAAGCTAGGCATTTATAGCCTTTTACAATCAGTTTTCAGATCCTAAAACAATGGATCTGATATTCTAAAAATAGAAAGTCAAAACTAATTTACAAAAGATAAGGAGAGATCCTCAAGATGAGGTCAATCTCTATCTTTTGGTCTTCAAACATTGGTTGAAAGTTGATGAAGTGTAGCCTAGCCTTCCAAGGCTGTTTGATTTGGTCCTCCAAAGATAAAATTCGAATTGGGTGATGTGTCATTTGATTCCTATCATTTTGCCCTTGAAAATGACCAAATCTAGTAAAAAAATCCCCTTTTGATTTTCATCTCCAAGAATGGCCTTCAGATTTTGATTTGATAATTCATAACCAGCTTATTGAAGAAGATTTCAAACCATTCAAACCCAAAGAATCTCAATCTAGGCAAAAATTTGGCTATTCTGGCCGTGACAGGCTTTCACCAGCTAATTTACCCAAAAATCTGCTCCTTAGCTAGTGAAAGGCAGAGCTTTCACCAGCTAACTAGTTATAATTCTGCCTTATGCGCTTGTGAAAGCGCATATTTTTTCAAAATCAAATTTCTCAGTCATGGAGAGTCCGTTTTGCATGCTTAAATAGTCGATCGACATCTACAAATCCTAAGCTTTCCAATGGTTCTTTCAAATCTGCATTTGGAGCTCTGGAAGCTAGTCAAATATTCCCTACAAGATTAGGCATCATTCTTTCAAAAATGCCAGTGCATTTTTGATCGCTAACATCTGGATCCAACTGGGATGGAGACGTCCCTATGAGGTCTCCAAGAACTTGGTAGACCTTGTGCCTTTAGTATTGGGACATGGAGTCATTTAGCCTTTTCAGTCCCAGCAATGTTTACAACCTGCATTTATGTCTTTGGCTATTTACAAGATCCCTTAAAATTCTGTTTCTACTCTGTTTCGGTGGTTAATGAGCACACACAGGCTCGCCTAAACCACCGAAAATAGAAACTTACCCAAAAATCAAAATTTGATGAATCTTGATTACCTGCAAGAGTACAAATACCTCAGGGCTTTCTAGACGAAGCTCCTCTCTCTGTTTACTTGTAATCTCCTCCTGATAGGTTTCAACTTGCAACTCTCCTTCCATAGAAGTGGCAATTTGAGCAAGGGCCTCTAATCCAAGTGGTCTAGCTGCTGGGACTGCTTGTTCCTTCAACTGCAATATGAGAAGTCTGAGTTTTTTATACAAAGATTCATTCTCTTTCATTAGTAGCTTGTTTCTTTCAATTTTCTTCTCATGTCTTTGCTTGACTTCTTGGCTCTTGTCATAAAGCTCAACGTTTCTGTCCAAGAGTTGTGCATTATGTAACTTGACTTGTTTCTCTGAATGTTTCAAGCTGTACAACTCTTTCAACAACTGATTTATCTTGTTGGCTTTAGATACAGTAGGTTCAGCAGATGACTGTGCTATCTCTGGAGGTTCCTGCTCCTTTGGAGGGGTAGGAGTAGGGAGATCAGGATATTGTTCACCCTCTGTAGGTTGCTGTTGTGTACCAGGTTCATTTAGCTGCTCTGTTTCTGGATCCGAGTCAGAGTAAGGTAAATTAAGAAGATTACCCTCTGCAGGTGCATCTTCTGCCTTGTCAAATGCCAACTTTCTCTTAGATCTCTTCCTTTTAGACGAAGAGGGTTGCTCTTGCTGTGGTAGAAGAGAAATGGCTCTTCTCTTCCTCTGACTGCTTTGACACATCTTAGAAGAAACATCAATACTCTACAAAAGATCAGAGTTTTCTCCTAAGCATTTAAAAAACTAAACCATGTCAATCGAAATAGAAACAGGAGTCGGCCAAAAACATACTATTATGAAAATATACATCCATGAATTTCAATAACCATATCCTGTACCATAGGAGGATCCATATCCACCAACGGGGTGACTGCTCACAGTGGATGAAGGATAAAAAGAATTTGAATTTTGGGCATAAGAACCATAACCAACATCAACATTGTGTGTAATTTTCTTATGAACTTCAACCATGAAATTCTGAATAAGATGTTGTGCTGTTTGAACTTGGGTATTAGTTCCCTTAATTTCTACAGTGATCTCACTAGGAACACCTCTAGTTTCCTGAATAGTGATTGTAGCTCCACTAGCATGACGCACATACCCAATATTTGTTCCTTCAACTCCAATTACATCATCTGCATATGAGAGGGGTATCTGCATCTTTTGTATCACTTGAGTGATGACTGGTGCAACTAGAGGTGCATGTAAAGAAGATCTCAATCCCACAGGTCCCAGATCTTTGCCATAAATAGATAAGCCACGGTGATGAGACTGTGATTCAATCTGAGTATCCCGAGGAGGATAGAATGAATCATGCTTGAATGTTGAAGTCAAGCCTGTGCCCAGTCCAGCCCGGGATGTACTCGAAAGAGGTGGCACTGCTGTCTTTCCCCATGTTGTTGCCAAATCTTGTGCATCACTTGCTGAATGTTGCTGATTATGTTCAAACAATGGAAGAATGTTGCGATCAGCCAAAAATTTGCAAAGGTGACCAGCAACCATCTCCAGTGCTTTCTGAACCTTGGGTGCTTCACCCTGGATTTCTACAATTCGATCTTTAGGCAAAGCACAATGTGACAATTCATATGCTGGTAGCACCCGCACGGTGGAAGCAGATGTTTCTTGAATCGATTTTATTTTTGAGCCTTGCTTTCCAATTAGACTTCCTGCTTGTGATGCTGCAACCAGGAGTCGAGTTGTAATTACTCCGGAGCCTGATGATGGCTGATTGGCACTATCACCTTCAGAATCCTGAATTCCTGCAACACGCTTGTACCTAGATATCAATTATTAGCTTCTTCCTATGACCGCAAAGCCTTAAGAAACATGCCTATCTATATTTGCTTATTTGATTTGAAGGCAAATAGAGAAAATCATAAATGCTTCAACAACAAATCACGAAGACCATCAACAAGTGTGGCCAAGTTCTAATATCCGTGTGCAAGGAGAGTGCCCATTCAGTAAATTGTACAACCCAACAGAAGGAGGCTCCTAACAGTTCTTTTGCTCAGCGTATAGTAACATGAATATCATCTGAAGACAACCTGTATGATGAGTTTTCTCTCCAAACTAGAGTTTCAACCGTCTTTTTCCACTTGAACGAATCTGGAGCTGTAATTGCGCGCATGTATGAGGGAATTTCGACTGTTTGATCTGATTTACACTAGGAATAGCTCCAATTACCCTCCTGTCTCGATTGACACAGAGCCCTCTTTTCATCATGATCGATCCACCTTTGTATTCTTTCTTTGGGCGTTGAATATGACGAGCAACAAGCTTTGAATGACATTGTATTTCTAGTGACTGACATGTGTCTCCAGCCATTTCAATTACTACTGATTCTGTGCCTGAAAATCTGGGATATACGCTCCATTATTTGCCAGCTCTTATACCCTTCCATACGTTTCTAACTTGGATTTCATTAGAAGAATCCAGTCCCAGTTGGTTGTGATTGTAGGCCCTTTATCCAATAATCGCGACTGCAACGTGGACACTGCAAAGATTCAAGTGATGAGGCTTGAAGGTTCTCATAGAATGAGTCCAGCTTAATCATAAAATTGCAAGCAGTTATAGGTATTGGAAATTCAACTTTTAATTCAGTCTGATTGAATGCAAGATGGCAACTCTTTGCACGTTTCCACAGTGATCAGTTATTTTTCAACTCTGACAAATCAGCCACATGCCTATTATTGTAATACAAATTGAGCACTTTAACTGATTTTGACCGGCGAGCATCATGAACAGTCATTGTGACACTCTGGATAGTGTGGCTACCAAACTATTGAGTGTGTCGTATATTCGACAATTAGGATGATTTTCCAAGAGCTCATTTTGTGAATGAAGCGTATAAAAAATGCACTTAATCACATCTCCAGTCAGTGATGCCTATATCAATCCAGCCTCCTGAGAGTTGGCACTGTGTTCAGAAGTCCCCTTTCCCAAAAACCAAGTGAGAAGCTCAAAATATTCAGCAATATTCTGACCATATAATGGCAGAACAGGCACTTTCATCATCAGCTGCCAATTGAATGTGTGTTATGCAGCTCAGGGAAAAGCAATCCTTCAAACCATGCTTTGAAGCTTAAATAGTTGGACAGTTCATAGTGAGTAACTCCAACAACACTGTAAGCAACCTCCTTGAGAAGCATTCCTGGTGTTATATCAAACTTAGCTGCAGGACAATTACCCATTGCCTCCTTAAGAATATCAACTACAAGCGGAGCCAAAATCTTTCTGTAAAGTGCTTTGCATTTTTGGACGTGGTTCTTGTTGAGATTTTGATAGGCATGGAACCCATTTCACATGGAAAGAACATTATCAGGGAGGTACATGTTCTGATCAATATGATCTTTGTCCATTTAATGCAACCAGGAACAAATATTAGCAGTACATCCTCCATACAATCTCATATTTATTTTGTATCTAGATGAACCAGAGCTCGAAACCTTCTAATCTTTGTGACTGTTCTCCAAGGTTTTCTGCATCTTTAGAAACCATCCTCGAAAGATTTGGTTGGGAAAAAGTCAAATCTGGGCAAAAATACAACTTTGCTGCCATGTAACAGGTTTCACCAGATAATTTTCCCTGAATCTGCCCCTTTAGCTGGTGAAAAGGAAAGCTTTCAACAGCTAACTAGCGGATTTCAAAACCAATAAGCTGGTGAAAACCCAGAAAAACTGCCTTGGGAAAAAAAAATCAAATTTCTATGAATCTGCAACAAACACCTGAGAGATTGATGGATGACTTCGAGGCTGACTGAGTAACCGCAGCATGGAGGGATGATCCAGATCGAGCCATTAAGCGTGAAAAGGGAGTCTCTTTGCCTAATTAAGAAAACTGAAAGTAATCTACTTGCTCAAAGAAAAGAGCTTATTCTTCTATCTACTCCTACTCTAACCACTGTACTACTTCCAGATCAGGTAAAATCATGCTTCCAATGAAGCGATACAAGTATCTGAATAACTGGTAAAACTTCTGATCTGGAAATGATGAATGTGGAAAAACATAGAATACTGATATACAATTTGAAAGTGCAGCATAACCAACCTTCATTTGACAAGAGCAATTTGACATCTATGCTGCTCGAAGATTTCAGATAGTACACAAACGGATCTATAAAATTGAAAGGAAATACCTCTTGCTGTTGTTTCAGCTGAAAAGCGGAAAGTGTCTGCATATTTTCTGGATTATCATGGCTTCCACCTTCAACTACGTGCAAATCTGAATAGAGTTGCAAACTAACTTCATTGTTGATGATGAACTGTTTTTTGTCATCTGCAGATCTGTGTTGAAGTATGGTACATGCAAACTTGTTGATTTCTGGAGGTGACTTTTCAATGTCTGTTGCGGGAGTGTCCAGATGGCTAATTTTTTCACAGTATTGTTCTTCATCAACATTAAATTCTTAACTGTTATAAATAGGAGGGTTGCTCTTCAAGTCAACAAAATCTGATGTAGGAATCTGATCTGCTTCGTCTGCATACTTATTGAAGATAGGTGAACAAAAAACCTCTGTGTCTAGCAAAGAAAGACAAGCAATCTTCAAATCCTTCTTATCCGTCACAGGCGAAAAACTGTCGTAAGAAACCTCCTTGAAAATTTGAGAACAATCCTCTTTTATAACTGATTCTTCATACAAATCAAAGGTAGCATGTGCAACTGAGATAAGATCTGATGCATGTACAAATATATAATTCTCATTATAACCATTTGTATTATGAAGATCTTCCTTAACAACATAACTTTCATCTCTGCAAATAGAAGAATCAACTGCTTCCTGCTGAACATGCTTTTCAAATTTTTCACAGCATTCTTTAAAGAGACTTTCAGCTGAAAATTCAACTTCTTCTTACCCTACCCTATAATCCTTTTCGTTTTTGTTTAAAGTAGTAGGTACATAAGAGGAACAATCCAGAGAATCTTCGGTCACACAATCATCAATATTCACATCAACTCTATCTTGAAGATCTTCCTCTTGAACAACAACAATAGAAAGAATTTCATGTTCAGAACTAGAAGAATAGACATTTTGAATATGTGAATGAAATTCTTCACAACAACCCTCAAGAAGAATTTCCCGAGCAATATACCTTTCACATCGATGATGGAATACTCTATGAAACTCCTTTAAAGAAGATATGCTAGAAGGAGGTAAAGAACGATACCATTCACGAGCATCTCCTTCTAATGAGAAGACAAACATCTTCATGAGCACATCCTCATGATATATATCCAGCTGAAACATGCATTGATGAAATCTGATGAG
>ML788432.1:322248-396194 GCA_009831015.1 Picea engelmannii
CTTCGAGAAACTAGATATCAGTTATAGAAAATAATCAAGGTATGAAGAAAAACATTCAAGATAACCAAGTACAAATCTGTAGGGTTATACAAGAATATAAAGGAGATCTAATTCATATCCATGAGCTATATCAGAAGATGACAGTTCTGAACAACTGAAATGAATAGAATTAAATATAGAATAATGGAAAATATGGACAGACTGATATATAATGACCAAAGAAAACTCTCATTCATATGGCAAGATAGTGTCAAAGTACATAACCAAAAATGTATCCAGAATTGACCCCCTAGACTCTTAGAAAATCTAGGCATTTATAGCCTTTTACAATCAGTTTTCAGATCCTAAAACAATGGATCTGATATTCTAAAAATAGAAAGTCAAAACTGATTTACAAAAGATAAGGAGAGATCCTCAAGATGAGGTCAATCTCTATCTTTTGGTCTTCAAACATTGGTTGAAAGTTGATGAAGTGTAGCCTAGCCTTCCAAGGCTGTTTGATTTGGTCCTCCAAAGATAAAATTCGAATTGGGTGATGTGTCATTTGATTCCTATCATTTTGCTCTTGAAAATGACCAAATCTAGTCAAAAAATTCCCTTTGACTTTCATCTCCAAGAATGTCCTTCAGATTTTGATTTGATAATTCATAACCAGCTTATTGAAGAAGATTTCAAACCATTCAAACCCAAAGAATCTCGATCTGGGCAAAAATTCGGCTATTCTGGCCGTGACAGGCTTTCACCAGCTAATTTACCCGAAAATCTGCTCCTTAGCTGGTGAAAGGCAGAGCTTTCACCAGCTAACTAGTTATAATTCTGCCTTCTGCGCTGGTGAAAGCGTAGATTTTTTCAAAATAAAATTTCTCAGTCATGGAGAGTCCGTTTTGCATGCTTAAATAGTCGATCGACATCTACAAATCCTAATCTTTCCAATGGTGATTTCAAATCTGCATTTGGAGCTCAGTAAGCTAGTCAAATATTTCCTACAAGATTAGGCATCATTCTTTCAAAAATGCCAGTGCATTTTTGATCGCTAACATGTTGTATGGTAGTTGACATTCTAAATAGTACCTCATGCAATTATGAGATGGTGATGGAGGCACAAAACATGATTTCTAATGATGACTTTGTCTCATCCCTATGTTGTTCCAAACTTTAAGAATTGGTTATGGTGATGATAATGAACATTATAAAAGGATATCGTGAGGAGGTAATAGGAGGAGCATGATGTTAGTTAGCATAGAATGTTGGTTATGTATTGCTAGTGGGAAAATCCCCCATTTAACTACACCCGGTTTTAAGATGTATACAAAGCGAATGACCGTCTAAAATTCAATCTATTTTCTACTCTACCCCAAACATACCAAAACAAATGAAAAGAAAGAAATAAGAGAGAAGATCGATAAATATACCTTTTATCCCACGTCTGGTGATGATCTCCTCAAGCTCTGTAGTTCCAATGACTGCAAGTTTCCTCCCAAGGCTGACCTGCATACAAAACTAGGCAAACAAGGACTACAAACATGCTATTTATATTCATGAGTTAGGGTTAGATATCAAATGCTATGTATAAATCAATGAAAATACATAAAACATCATCATTTGGGATAGGGAAAAGAGATTCTTTTATTCTTCAAACAAAGAATGAAACTTACAATTTGTGTCATCCACCGTTTCGCGAACCTGGTCCGGGCTCCTCTTTACAATGCTCCAAGTGCACCTTGAATAGGCCTCTTCTCTCAATCTTCTGATCACCTCAAGGGAAGGGAATGGATTGAATGGAGGAAAAAGGGGTTGATGAGGGAATGCTGAGGCAATATCTCACAAAAGGTAGCAAAAGCTTGGGCAAGGAGGGGAAGTGAAATTGGGCAGAGTTTCACTTTTCTTATGGTTTGATGTGAAATGAGACCCCAACACCTCCTTTTATATGGCAAAAGGATGGTTATTCGGTTGGGTGACGGGCCATAGCAGGTGAATTGGTTGGAAAACCTCCAATAGCCCATGAATTTCAACGAATTCCTTACAACTTTTTAATTTTTGCAACTTTTGCAAGTATACACAGGCTATTTAATGTGCAACAAGCGTATGTACGTGAGTTGTAGTGGTGCAACAAGCGTATGTACGTGAGTTGTAGTGGTGCAACAAGCGTATGTACATGTGTTTTAATGATGCAGGGCATGTACATCCTCTAAAAAATGTTTTTTTAAGAAGATCTTCTCAGCAGTGCTTTGGAAAAATATGCAAGTAAGAGGGCCAATGCCATGTATATATGGATAAGGAATTTTAGGGCTATAACAAATGCCCCCTAATGTGTGAGGTCATAAGAGCAACCGATGGTCGAAATACATTACAATATCTTCATCAATGTGCGAAATCGAGTGAGCCCGGGACCAGAGTTTGGATGGTGCCATTTGCAAAACAACAATTATCTCTCTGAGGCAGGCATACCCATGCTCGTGATGAACTAAATAATGGCTGCCAATCAAGTACACTGCAGATCCATGTCATATAACTATATAAAATGTAGCCGCGAGAAATACACAATGTATCTACATCTCGAAATCAATCAAAGATATACAAGTATAGTATTCATCTTCAAGAAGCTAGTGACACCTGATGGATGGAGATGAGGTCTTCATGACTCAAGCAACAAGTTCAAGATATTCAAAACTTAGGTAGGAGTATAATGGGAGTGTATAACTCACTACTCTGAGGTCTTCGACGACTCGTTGGGAAAAGACATGAGGATCTCGATGATCAGGCAGAGAACTTCATCGATTTTGAATCTAGACTTGAATAGACTCTCGAGAAGGCCGACTCATGAAGGTCAAGAGACAAACTGCAGAAAGGCCGACTCAAGTTGAGTGAAAATTCCCTTGCACAAAAGCATGAAAGATGATCAGACTCAGGAAACATGACATTGACATAATTTCACAATGCAGGAGGCAATGCAAACTCTCCATGTGTTTGGAAGAGTATCCAAACGGAGGAGGACACAACTCTATGTAGATAGAAAAGATTCCTAAGGTCATACTAAATCCCAATGCTTGACAAACAAACGAAAGGACATGATTTGTCCAAGGGCGACTCTCTGTGCTGCTGAAAAAATAATGAATATTTCATTACCCCTCTTTTTGGAATATTTGATTTTTTTTGTCTTTTTCAATTTTTTAAGAGCTAGAAAAAGAATAAAAGAATGCTACGTTACAAAGGAGGAACGAGTGTTGCAAACAAGCATACTAGTTCCAAGCACATGGAACATACTAATGCTCAGAGCAAGGAGACATGTGCATGAAAAGGACACTATGGGAAAATTCTCCCATGGGGCAAGGTGTGAGGTCGCATAGGCAAGAAGTGTTACAAGGCTTGCGTATAAGGCATGCTTCAAAGGTTCAGTTGAGAGCAACATGGAGCCGACATTAGGCCAAATACGCAAATATTAGACTCGTAAATGCGATTAAGCAAGACACAATGAGACCCCTTCCAAGTAATTTTTTAAGGAGCCCAGAGAAGGTAAGCTCGATAGTTTTTTCATGTTTAGAGAGTCTGAAAAAATGTAAAAGAAGACTCCAGGGAGTACCTTTTTCAAAGATAGTCTAGTCGGTTCGAAAAAGGGTTAAACTTGCACCAAAAAGATGCCTATTCAAAACCATTTTAACGAGTGTGACAAAGACAAGATCACTCGACAACATTTTCAATTTTAAGGAGTTTGAACAGAGCTTAACTATGGGCTCACAACCGTTTTCTGAGTTTAGTCTCCTTAGACCGAAAAGGTATAAAATTAACTGAGGAGAACTCTCCCGGCGAGACGAATCTCCCGAGGCATACCTTTTTCCGCTATAATCTACATGCGCGAAAAAGGGTTAAACTCATGCCAATAGATGTTCTTCTGGACTAATTTAACGAGTGTGAAGGAACAAGGTCATTCGACGATCTTTTCAATTTTAGGGAGTCTGAAAAGAGCTTAACTATGGANGTGGTTCCTTTTTCATAAGTAATCTCCAGGGCCCAAAAAAGGTGATAACCCAAAACCAAGGAGGATGTTCCTTTTTCGAAGATTTAGTCCCTCAGGCTAAAAAAAGGGTTAAACTTACGCCTGAGAATACTCTTCTAGTGAACCGAAGTTCCTAGAGCATACCTTTATTCGTAAAATTAGCCATCCGGACCAAAAAAGGGGTAAACTACCGCCGGACATATGTGCCTTCAAATTTGAGTTTGGCGAGCGTGAAGGGAAACAAGATCGCTCAACAATATTTTCATTTTTAGAGAGTTTGAAAAGGGCTTAAAGAAGACTCCAAAGGGCTACCTTTCTCAAGTAATCCAGACGAGATCGAAAAGAATAAATATAGTCTCGTTGGATGTTGCTTTTGAATTTCAAAGCGATCTTGAAAGACAACACAACATGCTCATTAGGAAGTCTCAAGGGTAAGGCCAAGAATGATGATGCATCAAACAAATGAGGCTTTATCTCATAATCATGACTGGACTAACAAGGACTCCCAAGACTACAACCATTACTGACATCATGGACGCCAAAATGCAACAAGGATCTACCTAGGGCATCCATGTAAAGGTAGGATCTACCACCTAATTACGACACTTCTAGAGCAACAATGAAGGTTCTGTGTCACACTTAACCAGGAAACGAATAATGAAAAAATGCAAGTAGGGAAAAATCTAACCTATATGCTAGTTTCGAGGTCAATACCTGTCAGAACGGATCGATACGATGAAAACATGTCAAAAAAAATGTCTCCAAGATTATGTATATAAGGCCAATAACACTCATCCAAAAGTTAATAAATTCAATATAGATAGGAACTTCAGAAAATAAGATGTGCTACTGAATACAAAATTTGAAAACATAAAACTTGGACTATATGATATGTACAAGGTACTGCACAACCTTACGGTTCATGCATGGTAGTAGTTCAGGTAGAGCTCGTTGCTAGGATTTGACCAAGAGTCTCTTAGATAGTCAACCTGAAAAGTCTCCCAAAAAGGAAGAAAACACAAACCACGTTGTAAGTCCTCCCACGGTATAGAAACCGTAGTCATGGCTTCAAGGATAGCCTCATCTGAAGGCAATTCAAAATGCGAGAAATCACGCGAATGAGGAGGGTTGATAGTCCCAAAGGGAGATACAAATTGACCATATTCCATATGACAATGGAGGTTCTGGCCAGGACTAACAGAGTTTATCAGCAAAGAATCATAAGCACGAGGGCTTGAGGATCTACAAACAATGAGATCAGACTCAGAAGGAGACTCGATATCACTTGGACCAAGAGGGGGAAGCAAGGGCTCCCATGCCCCCATTGGATAAACCAACAAATAAATTGTTGAGATCAAGTCTTGAGAAGGAAAACATGAGTGAAGAAGTTCCTGCTCAGGAGCAATTGAACACCGAGGATAAGATGCCACATAATTTACCTGTGCCGGGGTAGAGTCTACACGAATACTAGGAACATATAAAGCGACAGCCTGAACTAACGCCAAATTAGGATGGTGATTATCAAATGCCAACTGGTCGATAATGACAATGCTTCCATTGTGAGGGAAATGCATCACTTGGAAGAGCGTAGACACCACAATGTTCATAGCATATACATAATCACGCTCGAGAAGCATATTGATTATCCATGTCGGCCACCGTTCCGTGAACCTGGTCCGAGATCCTCTTTACAATGCTCCAAGTGCACCTTTAATAGGCCTCTTCTCTCAATCTTCTGATCATCTCAAAGGAAGGGAATGGATTGAATGGAGGAAGAAGGGGCTGATGAGGGAATGTTGAGGCAATATCTCACAAAAGGTAGCAAAAGCTTGGGCAAGGAGGGGAAGTGAAATTGGGCAGAGTTTCACTATTCTTATGCTTGGATGTGAAATGAGACCCCAACACTTCCTTTTATATGAAAAAAGGATGGTTATTCGGTTGGGTGACGGGCCATAGCTGGTGAATTGGTTGGAAAACATCTAATAGCCCGTGAATTTCAATGAATTCCTTACAACTTTTTAATTTTTGCAACTTTTGCAAGTATACACAGGTTGTTTAGTGTGCAGCAAGTGTATGTACGCAGGTTGTAGTGGTGCAGCAAGCGTATGTACGCGGGCTGTAATGGTGCAGGGCACATACATCCTCTAAAAAATGTTTTTTTAAGAAGAGCTTCTCAGCAGTGCTTTGACAAAATATGCAAGTAAGAGGGCCAATGCCATGTATGCATGGATAGGGCATTTTAGGGCTATAACATGTATGGAAGTAAATATGGTTCATATGGAGAAGGTGACGATGACGCTTAGGGTGTCAGCTTCCCTCCTTTGAATTCCGTGAATAATCGTCTTCCCCTAGTTATTCTTCTCGTTTGTTTAATTATGGTCTACTTTCTTTCTTTGGGTACCCTTCTTCCTAGAGTTTCTAGGAGGGTGACCTGGGTAGACGAAAAACAAAGGTCTCAAAGTTATATGTATTCTCCGGGTCCATGAGTTGGGGGTCTTCCTTATTTGAAGCTGCTGGACTGTGTCCCTAGTTTCCCCTAATGCCTAGAAGTTTTTATTGGATGAATGTATATTGTTATTCACTCAATTTGTATACCTTATTAGTCTCTATGCAGCAAAGAAGACAAGAGGAAAGAGGGTCAAGGACAATGAGAATGGTAAGAATCTACCTTGTAGGAGGTCTAGAACTAGCTCACCGAAAGTCTCTTACCAGGAAGCGCCTCACTACCTCACTAAGGTAGAGGAGGAAGCCCAAGCAATGACGAATTATTGCCACAGTAGTTCCCCACTGAAATTAAGGAAGAAGTAGACCAAATGGAAGCTACAATCAAAGAGAAAAGAAAAAGAATGTCTAATGAGAAAATTTAGGATGAATTTGAAGGGTGGATTCAAGACCTAGGTTCCTCTACAATGAGGGATACCAAGATTTTTGGGCTTTATGAAATGTATCAGATGAATAAGGATTTCATTTCTCAACTAGTGGAGGAAAGTGGCCTTCAATAGCAGGCCATCCTTCACAAAATTGAGTTGCTAGATAGTAATTTTGAAGCATTTTTTAAAGCATCTTATGGTGTTGACATTGTTGTTTCAAAGCCCCGGAGTGGAAACAATGATACTATGGATGCGAATGAAGATTCTCCAAGTTTAGTGGGTACTCAATCCAATCTTATCTTCACAGAGGAAGACCCCCTACCTCTGGAAACTCAAAAGGGGCTTGTGCAGACACTCGACCCTGCTGGCAATCCAATTGGAGAGAGCTTCACTTTTCCTCATGTTTAATATAGGATTGCTTATCTTTCATCTAGTTTTTATGCTATATTACAAGATGATAGTAGACATAGTTATATCCTTATATGCTCAGGACTGTAGGGTGATAATAAAGAATGAAAATGAATGTTATTAATCCTTTCAGCTGGTTGTGGTCCTGTTTTTCCCAGTGGCAAGTTAGAACCATGAATGGTTGTAATATTTTTTGTATAATATAAATATAAGACTATTATTAACTTTAAAAAATTAATTTTTATTTTTTTATGTTTTATTCTATTTTAGTTTTAAGGATTAAAATTACAATTTTTTGGAAACCATGACCTTAACAACTGGTAGTGTTGCAACCAAAACCTTAAGATCAACCTACGAATAAAAAATTGATGCCATAAATGGCACCCTTTTTCTTTGATGTTAAAATTACAACCTTTTGCAACCGTGGCTTTAGAATCTGTAATGTTGCCCCCCCAACCCCTCCCCTCCCCGCAAAAAATAAAAAATAAAAATAAAAATACTAGTCCATTAGAGTTAGTTTATCACTCCAAGTTTTATTTATTTATTTCTTAATTTTTAAAGGTTTGAAATTTTAATCTTTTTAAAACTATTTTGGTATAACAGTGCCACCAATATCACTATATATATATATATATATATATATATATATATATATATATATATATATATATTTCAAATATCTTTTGAACAACATTTTCCAACATAATGATAATATCGCCCCATAATTTATAATTCAACATTACTTCCAAATATTTTATTTATTTGTTAATAAATAAATAAATACAAATTGCATTAAAGTCGATATAAATTATTTCACAAAAGATGTTGTTGCATTAGTCATACCAAAAAAAATACACGGTAAGAAAGATATAAATGATTCATAACTTGTTGGAAGATAATATGTAAGTTCAAAAATTCCTTTAGAGTCTTCATACAACATCATATTAACAAAAAATATATAAAATATTTGAGACACCTATTAAAAACAATTCATATATTCTAAGACACCATCAAATGGATGATGATGTTGATGACCCATATTCCTCTCTATTATGAATGAGTGCACTATCTAAGTCTTCATGTATGCCCAACATTTAGGATGTTAGAAACCTTTTGGATCGATGACAAGGTTCACCATACTCCCATATTTCAACTATTTAATGTGCCAACAACCTCTTGATAATCTTTGTAGTCCTAGATCAAAGAGTGCCTCTCTTTGTCGAAGGGAAGTCATAAACAAGTATGTCAACATCTTATAATTTTAAGATGTCAATGTAGTGACAATTTATATTTTGACCCTTTTTCTCTTTTTGTTGGTTTATTTCTCAACCACCATCTCTGGCTTGTACACACTATTAAATGCGCATGTATATGTTGCATGCCAATGCACTTCAATTTCTACAACTTTTTCATTTTATTTGTTCACCTCCATAACTTTTGCAATCTATAATGGATAACCACATGGATCTTGTATCAATCCCCTATAAAGGTCTTCCATGGTTTTGTGATGTGCACATGATCTTCTAGACCCAATATAAATCTCTATTGCCTCTAGTCATGAAGAGTCAACAAGCCTCGAGATTCATGTTGTTCAACAACAATTCTTTCCTCGTGTTCATTTGGTGTAGAATGTGGCCAAGTAAATGGAGTCCTCAAAAGTATATTTCCATTTATTTATATTGAAATTATGTCACTTTGATCATTGAAAAAAGACTCCCACCAAACAAAATCAACAACATCGAAGCACTCACATGTATCTTTAATATACTTTTTCATTTCCCCTAAGCATGTAGAATAATTTACATCTCTATTATGTGACTCTTTATGCACTATGGATTTCAATGACCAATGACAATAAGAATAAATTTGATGGATGTTGGTTCTTCTTTTCCTTCTTCTTGGGCTGACCCAGGTTCAGATCTCAACAGGTTTCCAACAAAACTCTAAAAAACTATCGTCTCTCCTGGTAAACTAGAAGGCAATGCCGCACATAGGGTGCACAATGCAGTCTCACCTGAGATAGCTTTTATGGGTGACTGCAATACTCTGTTGTTTGCAGTCTAGGAATGAGTGGGGATCTGTGATTTTGTTCTTTCTTCCTTGTGCATTATCCTTTCTAACCATTCAATTATTTCTATGATTTATTCATCTTTTAACCTATGCATGCATGCTGATATAGATACTTTAACCATTCATTCATAAGCTAATGATCAATAGAAAGTAAACATTCATTAACAATCACACATAACACAAGGTTTATTGTGGTTCACCCCCTCTCGGGGCTACGTTCACAAAGATTTGGCGATTTGCTCTTTTATTTATTCTGATGTAAAATCTTGTGCTGCGCACATTACATCTTCAGTAATACAATCAAGATTGAGATTAAGAACCCTCTGTGAGGCGGACTAGATCACACCATGCTCCTAAGCACGTGACCTAACCCTCAAAGACTACCTTACTCGACTCTTCTACAAAACTTATTACAATCAACAACCCACAAAATCATAATAATCAACTCTCTCTATTATGATCTATCTAACTGACATCCTCTCTTATCATGACAAGCCCTCTTTCTCATTCTCTCTCGATCTCTTGATTCCTCTCTTTTCTTCCCTTGTTCTTCCCTTATTCTTACCCCATTTCCTAGACCTCCTAGGTCCTTATTTATACTATTTTATGGCTTATAGCCGTTACAGTCTTGTCAAAAAACCTAACCCTATCACGGTTAGGATTGTCTACTTGTGCGCCACATTGTTTTTCCTCCTGCATGCTCCTTTTCCTTATTTTTCTGCATGTTGCTTTCTTGCCACTTGTTCATGCGCTCCAAAATTAGGTCTTCCTTTCCAAAAGTAGGTCTTTCCCAAAACAAATCCTTCTCCAAAAATAGCCCGCCCAAAATAGACTTCCTTCTCAAAATAGGCCTACACCCAAAATAGACTTCCTTCTCAAAATAGGCCTGCACCCAAAGTAGACTTCCTTCTCAAAATAGCCCTGCGCTCAGCAAGCCCCCAACAATGATATGTCATTCATCCCTCATCTGCGCAACTTTGTCTGTTAATGCCTCGACTATCTGTGTTGTTATCACTTCCTATAGTAATGATGCGCTTTCTGAATGTGCCTGTGCCATGATCGTCTTCTCTTCCTCCAGTTGCGTAATCATCTGTGCTACTTGTTCCTGGATGGGTTCCAATTGGGCTTGTCTTTCTTGCTTATTCATCTGCGTTGTCTTTAAATATGTTTGCAGAGTCTTCATTTCCTGGGTTCCCTTCAAGCTCTTCGTGATACTCATTGTTTTTTTGTCGTTGCTTTAACTTCTGTATGGCAGTGCTGATTTTCTCCTCTTCTTGGTCCAATCATTGGACCTTTTCATCCTCTTCTAAAACGGTCCAGATCTGCACGGTTCTGTCGAAAAACTCTGTGACTTTCCTCGCTTCTTTTTCCATCTCCTCTATCTGGAGTGCAGATTGTCATTCTCTCTGTTCTCGAACCTCAAGAGGAGTCGTGGGATTAAGATTTTCTTTTAGCTCCTTGATTTCCTGCCTATATCCATCAATTGTCTATGAAATCATTTTTATCTTTTCTTCTGCGCTCCTCTGCAGTGCTTGCACGCTTTCTGGGATATAGTCATATACTACTGTTAGCCCCTGCTCTAGCTTATTGATGTGATCTTTCTCCTCCTCTTTCTTTGAGGTCAGTTGGTCGCAGGTGATTTGTAACATTTCAACGACTCCCTTACCCACCTCCAAGTTAGTCGCATCCGCGCGGGCTCTGGATTGTACTTCTTTCATTATACTGGCCTGGAGTCCGTATAATGCCTTGGTGGGTATCTGTGCCATGACTACTTCAAATTGATCGATTTCCCCCATGGGTTTATCCGTAGTCTCTTGATCAATTATGATCATTTGGCAAGTGACTGTGAATGTGTCCCTACTTTGCACTACCATCTGTACTGTCTCCTCTCCTTCTTTCTGCGCAGGGGGTCATTGTGTCTTTTCATGTTGCTGCTCTATGGGCTGTGGTACTGCTTGAATTTGTAATCGTGGTAGAGTTTCATGGACTTCTATGAGCTTGGCCACGATCTCTTCTCTTTTTGCCTCTGTAACATGAACCACCTCTTCCCCCCATTATTGGATCTTGTCTGCGACGAACTCAATATCATCCTCTTTCACGGTGATGACTGGGTCTTTCATGATATACTTTCTCTTTTTGCACATCTCTTCTACCTGTGTTGTCTTCCTTTTCGTTTGTGAGGGCTATGCCCCACTCATTGTAACCTGTACCCTTTCTTCACCAACCTGTGATGTATCCCCTTTTCTGGCATCATGATGGTTGTCTGTCCTTATCATTGTTGTTGTTGTCCTCCTTTGTATTTTAGGCACTGCGTTGCTTCCTGGTAGTTGATTTTGCGCTGCAACCTTTCTAGTGTTATCAATTGGGTTGTTTGTTTTTGCCGAGGAACCTGCTTCAGCCTTTTCCTTGGGCTTGCTGGATTGTGTCATGGATGGCTTTGTTGCTAGTTTTTCTACTGGCATCTTCCACTGCGCTGGCCAGTCTCTGATGACCTAGTCAATTTCTTCCTTTGTGATGCAATATTGCATCTCCAACCATGCCATCTTTGGATCCCTTGCGGCTTGGATCCACATGTGATGCCTAGATGCCTTGAACACGGATATCCCTTCATTTTCCTGGACTACCTCCACATGAATGCGCCACACATTAGCTATGCATTGTTGTATTTCTTCAAGTAACATCACAAATACTGTGTTATTTGCCTGCTGATTTTTTTTGTCCCTGGCCTGCCAGAGGGACTCATATCTAACTGCATAACACTTTCCTTTCCTATCCAGGAAGGCTGAAAACTTTGGCTCCTGCCACCCTACCAAGGCTATAATAATGATGAGCCAAGAATAATGGAACTCGGTTACATTATCCTACGCATCTCTACAATCAACCAAAAATTTGTTCATGAGGTACGATGCCCAACCGAACATCACTCCTTTTGCGCACTACGCGGCTTCTGCGATGACTCCTGCTGGAACTTCTTCTTTCCTTCATTTCCTCAGCATTTTGCAAGCAATAAGTTTGCTGGATAACCTTGTCATATTGTCATTAATGTCTTTGAGCACAATGCCCTTGTTTCCCCTATTGGTTCCAAATTGTGCTTTTACCAGCTCAACGATTTCCTTCTCGCACGCTTTGTTATCCAAGTACTCCTTTGGATTTGTGCCGACTGTAGGTAAGCTTGTAATATTGGTCATCAACGCCACATCCAACTATACCAGCTTATCCATGCAAAGGATGCCGCCGTGTACCCATGCTAATAATTGTTTGATGCAGAGCCCCACATTTTTACCGCGCCCAGAGTGCGGTATATCTAGGAGGTTCATTATCTCGAAGTTGTACAACCCCGTTATCCACTACGCGGGCTCCAATATAGGTTTGCCTAGGGGTCCAATTTCCCCTATGTTTTCTAAATAGGATTCTTTGACCAAATATGGGAATTTGGTCGCATCGCACACATCATGGTCTGAGTACCTCAGTTTAGGTACTTTTTCAAGCATGTCATCCACAATGACCACTGTGTTTGGGAAGTATGGAAGTGTGATGTTCGTGGCATCCTATGCCTTTCTTTTCTGCCCAACAGTAGATGGGCCTACCTCTATTGTTTTCGCGTCATCTTCTTCACTCATGGAGTCCGACCGGTTGGTGATGTCCTCAATCAACACTTATTCTTTGTCATGACCCTGTTGTTGACCCGTCATTTCATCAGGTTTGGAGGGTGTTTCAGGATTAGGGTTTGGAATCCCATTGTGGGTCCCGAAACTCTGCCCTACTTCCCCTTGCGACGTTGTTGATGTTTCCTCCTCAACCCATGTCATGCCGATCGACTCTGTGTCCGAAGTAGTGACATCTTCAAGCTCGACCACATTCTCGAGCTCCCTCATCCTTTCCTTCCAGCTTTGGCCTTTTCGAGTAACCCGTACGTACTGGTATGGTGCGCCAAACTTCGGTGGTGTCATCGTTTATCCAATTACCACACTCACTCGCTTCTTCACATAGTTCTCGCTAGGGCACACACTTGTATATTGCTCTGTGCTAAAAAATCACTAAGTGTTGAACTAACACATGCTTTCTGCACTTTATAGACCCGGTTATAACTGTTTTTCACTTTTTCCATGCATTTGCGCCGAGTGCAATTTTTCCTGTGCGTTGTGTTTCGATGTTGTCGCAGTAATTGCTGTGCGCAACGTTTTTCTCACTTTCCTGTTGTTCAGTCAACTTCTGCCTCTTTTTGTGTTTTTCTTCTTTTTCTATTTTTGTGTTCCTTTTTCTTCTTTTCCCACTTTTTATTTATTTTCTATCAGGTTTCTTTCCTAATATTCACTATAATACACTATATTCATGACTTTCTTACTTCACTGTAATTTTTAGGAGTTAGTAGGTCGACTGTCCCTGTACAATTTCAGTCGACTATTGTTGATCATGCCTTTCAGTTCTGTTCCTCCCAAGTCCTTTAGCTACACAAATCCCCCATATGTGATAGCCTTTACTTCATATGGCCCTAGCCAATGCATTCTAAACTTACCAGGGTGTTGCAAAAATTTGTTGTCATAGAGAAGAACTAGGTCTCCCTCCTTAAAAAATTTCCTTTTAATATGTTTTTCATGTCAGGCTTTGCCCCTTGCTTTCTGCACTTCCTGGTGAAATCCTACCAGAATCTTGTCATCTTCTATTTCCATTAGTTGGCTTAGCCTCTCCTGTATTGCGCCTCGTTCTGTCATGTTGGTAATTGCTGCTACGCGCGAAATGGGTACCAGGAATTCTAATGGCACCACTGCTTCCTGTCCATACACCGGTCTGAATGGTGTCTTTCCTATCAACTTCTTGCATGTGGTCCTGTATGCCCATAATACTGCCGGTATTTTCAAGTCACTATCATCCCTGTTAACATTGCAGATTTTAGTCAATGCATTTTCCAAAATCTTATTGAAATCTTCTACTGTCCCATTTTCCAGAGGATGATATGGTGTACTCTTCTTGTGATAGACTTCAAATTCCCCAGTCATAGCCTTGATGGTATTATCAATAAAATGAGTGCCTTGGTCACTCATCAGAATCCTAGGACGTCCAAATCTGGTGATCACTTGCTCAAATAAGATGTGTGTTGTTGTCTCTACGCTACAGTCTTTGACTGGTGTTGCTTTTTCCCATCTTGTTAAGTATTCAATCACAATAATGATATATCTATCTCCTGACATTTTTCCGGTGGATTAATAGGTCCAACAAAGTCTATTGCCCATTTGTCAAATACCTGCAGAGTTACCTGTTGTATTAGGGGCATTTCACACCTTCTGTTGGGTTTTCCAATCCTCTAACAGACATCACAGTTTTGGCAATATTCATTGGCATCTTTTGTTGAAAAATATATTTAGTTCAGCATACATTTGGTCTAAAATTGATCTCAGCCTCCTATAAATATCCAACAACCATACCACTGTTCTTTATGAACAAAAATACTAATAGTCTAGTTTTGAAATAAAATAGCAGCAAAAATAACTCATATATCACCAGGCTCTAACCCTCATTTGGCACAAAAATCTGTGCATAAACACTTGAAAAAAAAACACAGAAAAATGGACAGATTTGAGGATAAAGAATGCTTTCTTTATTCAGCTTAAGGAAAAATTATGAGTACATCAACAATCTATATTCAACATTAAAACCCTATACAGTCACTGTATTTGAGCAAAAACATGTTACATTTCCTTAGCAACACAGTCTGAAATCAACCATTGACTTCCAGTACAAACTGTACGGACTGTACAGTCACTAACAACAGAAATAAACTTGGTTTTCGTGCCCAAAAAAAGTACAGATCCGTACCTCCCTGTACGGATTTATCAGTAGCAGTAAAACACCTCGAAATAAATGCCAATACACAATAAAAATTTATGTGCTAGCTGTAGCTGCAAAGCCAACATAAAAATGTTGTACGACCTCCTGCAATCCGTACTGTACGGCCTCCACTAATGCTGAAACTTTCTAGAAGTGCATGCCAATCCTCCTAGGGATGCATGACAACTTATGGCTATTGAAACTCTTTCCCTCCAAGCAAATAAACCCTCTTGGGATGCATGCCCCTTGACCTTCCCTCAACCTCTCCTCAAAAGTGCGCCCTCCTTCTCCTAATGAGATGCCTTTTATTAATTTTGAAATGTAACTCTCCTAACCCTTTATCTCCCTTGAGTGACTCTTCACTTTCCCTTGAGATCAACGGTCACAACTTAATCATTTGTTGACGTCACTTAAGTCATTAAAGTGACCCATAACATCATAAAGTCACTTTTACATTAAAAAATCAAAAGACCCAACTTTATAAAATCACTTTATTAAAACATATTATAAAGTCACTAGGAGAAAAATTTGCTTGGTCACTTCCGTATGCTGAGCATTGCCAATGCAGAAGTACCTCCAAGGTACCAAATTTCAACACTCCCTCTTAGCGAGAGAGGCACTTCTAGTATCACCACCAGAATCTATCTCCATCTCATCAGCTACCATAACTGCTCCCTCTGTACTAGAAGTCTCTTCTCCCTTTGAATAGGAAGCCACTACTCCCACTACACTGGAATCCTCTGCTGCTACCTCTGCTAAACCACGAACTGAAGACATGCTCCTAGGAGACTGCACATTCTCCTGAGCATCCATCTGTGTTGACTCATGCCTGCTAAGTCCTATGAGAGTCTCAGAAGAAGACTGGGTCCCCGGTATTAACTCTCTCTCTCATGCTACATGCCAACTCTCCGACACAAAATCTGAGTCTAGAAATCCACTGGACCCCAACACAGGTCGACGCAACAACCTGTACAGGCCCTCATACCTGACACCAAGCATCGTTGTTGTGTCAACAATTTCTCCCACAAGATATAAAAACACATGTCCACCGTAGAAGACAACTCCAAATCCACTCTCATCCAAAGCTGACACTGAGAGAAAATTAAAAATTAGCTCTGGAATATATAACACCTCGGCAACCTCCAGAAGACCTACTAACTCTAGTTGGAATCTCACCCTTCCAACCCCCTTTGCTACAATTTGTCGGCCGACTCCACAATTCACTCTGCAGTCTGAGTCTATCTCTGTAAGATTGAGGAAAACTGACCTCAACCCAGTGATGTGCCGAGAAGCTCCACTGTCCACAAACCAAGACTCAATGTCCTCAAACAATAGGAACCCACTGCCCACGGTTGTAGTCATGAGAGAGAACTCCTTCTCATATCTTTCACCAAACTCTACAACCTCTGTTGAAGCTGACACCTCTGGTTCTGACTTCTTCTTCTTCTTGTTCAGACATTGACTAGCATAGTGGCCAGTCTTGTGACATGCAAAGAATATCACCTTGCTCATGTTATTTTTCTTCTCATTGCCTTTTACCACAAGAGCAAAGTTTATCGTCTGCACTATCCAATGCCTTTTCTTGAGTCCCCTCGCAGATATCCTCCTGCGTAAAATCATCCCACAATCTGCTCTAGTCAGGGAGGTTCTCTCTCCCCACCACACACTTGATGAAAACCTCCCACTCCTTGGTGAAGCCTTTGAGGGCTATCCACACCAACTATGAGTCGGGAATGACTTCTCCAACAACTACCAACTCGTCCTTCACCTGTGAAACCCGGGTGAGGTAGGTGACCACACTCTCTCCTTTGGCCATCCTATCACCATGGAGATTGTCCCAAAGAGCCATTTTTCGGTTCTCGTTCTTTGCCTCATACAACATTTTCAGTGCATCCCACATTTCTTTGGTTGTCTTCTTCTTAGCCAAGTATGGAATAAGGTGGTCTTTGACCTCATCCAAGATGATTCTATGAGTCTTGGCTTCCTTCACCTCATGGACATCAAGAGCTATGGGATCTGAAGCAGGTACGGGCATGATGGTGTTCGCAAACAACCATAATTTGTTCTCCTTGAGAACATTGTTGATTCTAACCTTCCACTGCAGGTAGTTGGAGATCCCCTCCAACCTATCTTCAAATCTGATGTTGGAAGTCATCTTTGTCCTCTTGACAAATAACCTTTTCTACCTTTCTTCAAACTAATGCTCCAACAAATCACTTGTTGTCCCAATCGCCAAAGTTGCCCACTGAACTTCATAGCACCTTCTCTGATACCATGTTGAAAAATACATTTTAGTTCATCATACACTTAGTCTAAAATTGATCTGAGCCTCCTATAAATATCCAACAACCATACTACTATTCTTTATGGACAGAAATACTAATAGTCTAGTTCTGAAATAAAATAGCAACATAAATAAATCATATATCAGCACGCTGTAACCCTCATTTGGAACAAAAATATGTGCATAAACACTTGAAGAAAAAACACAGAAAAATGGAGAGATTTGAGGATAAAGAATGCTTTCTTTATTCATCTTAAGGAAAAATTCTAAGTACATCAACAATCTATATTCAGAATTAAAACCATGTACAATCACCCTATCTAAGCAAAAAAAGCTTACATTTCCTTAGCAACACAGTATGAAATCAACCATTGACTTCTAGTACAAAATGTATGGACTGTACAATCACTAATAGTAGAAATAAACTTGGTTTTCGTGCCTAGAAAAAGTATAGATCCGTACCTCACTGTACGGATTTATCAACAGCTGTAAAACACCTAGAAATCTGTGCCAATACACAACAGGAATTTCTGTGCTAGTTGTAGCTGCAAAGCCAACATAAAAATGTTGTACGACCTCCTCCAATCCGTATTGTACAGCCTGCACTAATGATGAAACTGTCTAGAAGTGCGTGCCAATCCTCTTAGCGATGCATGCCAACTTCTGGTTGCTGAAACTGTTTCCCTCCAAGCAAAGAAACCCTCTTGGGATGCATGCCCCTTCACCTTCCCTCAACCTCTCCTCAAAAGTGCACCCTCCTTCTCCTAATGAGATGCCTTTTATTAATTTCGAAACGTAACTCTGCTAACGCTTGATCTGCCTTGAGTGATTCTTCACTTTCTCTTGAGATCAATGGTCACGACTTAATCTTTCGTTGAGGTGACTTAAGTCATTAAAGTGACCCATAACATCATAAAGTTACTTTTACATGAAAAAAATAAAAGACACAACTTTATAAAAACATATTATAAAGTCACTAGGAGAAAATTTTCTTGGTCACTTTCGCATGCTGAGCGTGCCAATGCAGAAGTACCTCCAAGCTACCAAATTTCAACATCTTTATGGACTATTGGCCACCATAATCCTGCGTATAATACCTTTTGTGTGGTAGATTTTCCTACATAGTGTCCTCTAGCTATACCTTCATTAGCTTCTGCAAAAATTCTGGGTCATTCATATTCCAATACACACCTTCTCAAAATATTATATGTGCCCATCTTATATAAATGAACTGTAATGAGTTGATAGTCTGCAACTCTGACTACCAGGTTTTTCTTCTGCACAGTGCTAAAGTCATGTGGTGCAACCCCTGTACTTAAGTATTCAATAATATCAATGAAGTATTCATCAACTACATGTATTGAAAATAATTGTGCATCAGGGAAGTTGTCTTCCAAGTTAGTAGGTTCTTCTCTATTGGTTACTCTTGTCAGGTCCTGCATTCAACTTGTCTGGTTTGACTATCACTTCGAAATCGAATTGTTGAAATAATAACAGCCATCCACATATCCTCCCCCCCCAACACTGGCTTGTTGACTAGATATTTGAGGGCAGAATGGTCTGTGAACATTTTAAATTGTTTACCCAGTAAATAGTGCCTGAATTTCTGAAGTGCATATACCACGACTAGGCCTTCTCTTTATGTGGTGTTGTAATTTTTCTAAGATTCTCACAAATTTCTGCTTGCAAATATAATATGGTCTAAGTCCCCTACTCCTGGATGCGCCAAAATTTCTCTAAGTGCTATAACTGGTGCATCTACGTGCACATGAAATGTCTTATCCCAATATGGAAATACTAATATAGGTGATGTCACCATGTTTTCCTTTTAACTGTTGAATCCTTGCTGGAAGTCCTCATTCCACTGAAATATGGTGTCCTTTCTTAATAGTTTTTCCATTGGTGCAGTAATCTGTGCATACCCCTTTATAAACTTCCCGTAATAGCCTGTATGTCCCAATGTTTCTCTTAACCGACGTACTGACTTTGGTGGTGGTAAATTTACAATGACTGCAATCTTAACAATGTCAACTAGTAACCCTTGTTTACACACTATGTGGCCCAACAATATCCCAAAAGTTGTACCAAAAATGCATTTCTTTATGTTTAATGATATCTGAAATTGCCTGCATCTTTCCAACATTAGTCTTAACAGTTCTACATGGTTCTTTGGAAGACTATATACAATCCAATCATCCAGATATACTTCTAGAAACTGATGTATGGATTCCTTGAAAACAACTATGACTACTCTTGAAAAGATAGTTGGTGCATTCTTCAGTCCAAAGGGCATGAATGTATATTAGTAGATCCCCATTCTATAGCAAAAGTAGTTTTATACCTGTCCTCTGGGGCTATTTATATCTGATGGTATCCTAAGAATCCATCTGTGAATGAATATGCTTCCTGGCCTCCCACATTTTCTAAGACTTCATCTGTAAAAGGGGTAGGGAAAGGGTCATGTAAGCAAGCATCATTGAGTTTCCTCAGATATACACAAATCCTTATCCCCCCTTGCTTCTTTTCTTGGACTACCACGAGATTGATCCATTCATATTCCTCTACTTGTTCTATAATGCCAACTTCCAACATTCGATTAATTTCTGCTTTCACTTTCTACTTATACACTAGATACGGTTTGTGAGGTCTCTGTCTGACAGGTCTAGCCTCAGGTTTGAGGGGTATCTTCATCTCACCTAGCTCCCCTGCTATGCCTCTCATCTCTGTAAAGGTTGTTGGAAACAAGTCACTGTATTCACGCAGTAACTCTGTTATTCTTTCTAGTGTTTTCTCATCCTAATAGTCTCCAATGCTTGCCATTTTAGGATTATCATTCATCCCAATGTTGCATTTCTTAACTTTAATTGGTGCAACAAATACTTCTGTCTCCAGAGTTGGACCTTCCACCTCTCTCTCTCCTTCAATCTCTGTAATTTGAATGTTGCACGAGTCATCTTCATCTGGTGCTTCCTCTTCAACGCGATAACATGAGAGTAAGTCTTTAACTATTTTTCTGTTATGTTGTTGATGTTCTGTCATGATTTCAACCTCCGGTTCATTCAATATCACTCCCCGTATCAACTTCAACACTGAATCAATGTTGGGATTCTCATGTTAAAATGAGAAGGTTATTACAAATTTCTGTTGTAATGTTGTTGTAGTGCCTCTGCACATCTCCTGGTCTATGTACCAGTTCCATGGGATCCCTTCCAATGTATGGATAAAGTGATGAGGCCATTCCTCTTGTGGTATCATCCTCCATTGTGTCCTGCACTTCTCCAATTGTTCCACCAGTGTTCCTTTCCCATCATACTTCTGAACTCTATTGCTCCCCTATTCTACGCCAAATCTAATGCACAGTAGTCGGTTACACTGATACCAGTCCTAAATTGTTTCTTTGTGCACACCACACCATCTTGCATGTGTTACCTTGAGTGCAATATCTAGAACTAAGAGCCTTTGATTTTCTAACACTTCCTCTTCATATCTTGTCAATAATTCCTCTAAGTCATTTATCCCATGAAAATTGGGAGGTTCTCTCATCTATGTACCAACCCATCTTAATACACAGTTTATTCTCACGCACCTCCTTGTGCAAAATTCATGTAATTGTTGTTGTCAATTCTCCGAACCTGTGTCTGAGTCAGAAGAACATGATGTAACGCTTCTCCAGCTAAGTACCCCCTCTGTGGTTGGGTTAACATAATCCTCTTCTCGCATGGTGGTTCTGTACAATTGGTTTATTTCTTCCAGATCCAAACAAGTGGCCTCTACAAACCTTTATCCTTTAGAATGATCCAATGGTGCAATGACTCTATATTCGCTTGATTCAAAAGTCATCTTTCTTGTTTTCAGGTTGATTATAGCCTAGTTATCAAATGCCCAATCCAATCCAAGTAATGTTGGGTAAGGTGTTGTGTCGTCTACTATCTCTATCACTTCAAAATCTGCCTTAGTGCGCACTCCATCCAAATCTACCGTCGCACCTTTAAGCCTTCCAATTGGTAACACTTCGTGTTGATTTGCTAGTTTCAATTGGACAAGTTAATAGCCTACTGTGGGTTCTCCCATACACCACCATGGCTTCTTAGGTAAGACATTTACTTCAGAGCCTAAGTCCAGTATAATATCTCCCATGTTGAAATCCCCAATGTTAGCATTTAGTCTGGATTCTCTCCTTGTCCTTCTTCTTGTATGGAGATGATTGACTGTTTTCTGCTCTAACTTCCCTTCTACCTCTGTGTTGCATCTTTCTAGCAGATTTTGTAATACTTTAACAGATGATGGATCATTCAATAACTTAACACAATATTGTAGAAAATTCTTTATGGAACTTACTTGCTCTGAAGGTTTTCCTTCACTGGTATGGTCCATTGAGGATGGCATTTCGTACATTGGTGGGTTTTGAGTTTGTTGCACGAATGATGTAGATGCGACATTCTGCTTGAGAAACTCCTGTCTTGCCTCCTTAAATGTTTCCTTTTATTTCTGTGCATCAAATTGCTTCTGTGGCTCAATATTCTTCTTAACCCATTGGTGTTAAGCTGGATCTTGTTTTGTTGCATCAGTTCCAGTCTTGGCTCCTCCTCGAGTGACTATATTGATGTTTCTCCCATCATCACTAGCTTCTGCATAAATCCACTGAACATTCTGGTTGTTCTGGTTCCTTTTTTCTTGGATCTTTCCCAAGAGTGTTGGGCAATCTTCTGTGTCATAGTCTGTTGCACGACAATACATACATGTCGCTGGTGGGAGTGGACAATCCCTTGCATAATATCCTGGTTGTTAGCAATTGCGACACATGACTGGTCCTCTGCCTCATCCAAATCCTCCTCTACCTATTCCTCCACCTCTGTATGCACCTCAATCTCCTCGTGGTGTGTTGTATTGGGGTACCTAGTTATACTGCGTAGGGTTATACTATGGTTGCACATTATTGTACTGCAACTGCGCATTGTTGTATTGTTGTTGTGCACTATTGTATGGTGGTGGTACCTGGTTGAGTTAAGGTGTAAGTTGTCCTATCATCATTTCTACTTGCACTCTATAAGTATCTGAAGTTTTTTCTATCATTAGCTTCATTGTTCTACAATCCTTATCATCATGACCCACTGATTTGCAAAAATTGCAATATGAACTGTTGGGTACTATATTGTACTTCTGCATCATTGGACAATGATATAGATCATGCCCATGCATTTTACAAACCTCACACCATGGTCTTGTTGTTGGAAAAGGGTTTGGTACTCCTGTTTCCATATACTGTGCAAAAGTTGGACATTCGTTTGTATGGTGTCCTTTTGTCCTGCATATCGTAGACCAAACAACTTCTCTTTTCTCTTTGCCCCTATTCTGGTTAAGTTAAAATGTTAGATTCTTCAAATCCTCCTTTAGCTCCTCTATTTTTGGATATGTCTGTTGATACTGGTTCTCTTCTAGTTGTAAGGCTGCCTGCAGAGCCTCTGCCTGAGTTTGGAACTTCTGCTGCCTTAACATGTATTTCAAGTGTGGTAACAATGAGTTCACAAATAAGTGCCTATGTTGCATATCAGTAATTGCATATTTCAACTTACCTTTTAGATGTTTGAGCCTTTGATCAATCTCCCAAACAGACTCACCCGATTTCTTCCCGATTTCAATCATTTCATTCATGTATTGGTCTTCTGAGCTGGGCTTCTAAAATTCATTTACCAGTAGTTTTTTTCACGTCTGCGATAGTCTTTGGTACTCATTGTGGACTGTTTACATTTAGGTTCATATACCACTCGAGTGCGCGGTCTCTTAGTGTTATAGCTAGCTGCACGAGCTTTGTATCCTCATCTATGATCTGCTTTGCTTCCTATATCTTCTCACATATGAATAAGTGCTTTTCAGGGTCCTTTGAGGCCTCTCCCCGAAACTCTGGTAATCTAATTGTGGGATCATGTCCCGCCATTTTGAACTGTGTTGAACTACTGCCTCTGTGCGATGTAGACAATTGAATGTTACTTCCTGGACTTTCTCCCCCAGTTGATTTTCCTTGATTGGATCCCTGTCTTGTTGCTTTTCTTCCACTAAAATTCAGTTGTCTAAACGCTAGTGTTCTTTCTGGTGTATTAGTCACACATGGGGTTGTAGGTTCCACATCGACGATGATCTAGATTGGAGTTATGCCTTCAATTTCTGACCTTGGACCTCATGTTTTCCTTTTATATGTTGCGCGTAGGATTTCCTTAATATGCTCCACAACCTGGAGATCCTCTACCTCTTCTTCATCGCTTTCCAATCCCTCTCTCTCAGCTATGGCTCTCTTCTTGTTGTTCATTTTATATTGGTAGGGTATTCTGCTGTGTGTCTTTCCAACTTTCTCCATTATATTCTTTATCTGGTCTTCTTCCATTATGATTGGGTCCATGGCCTCCTTCTTCTTCCCCTTATATGTATCCCTGTCCATATCTCAACCTCCTTTCAGTGCTTCCCCCCCTTCCCCCATGCACACAAGGAAGTTTAGTTTTTTTATTCCATGGTGAACAGACCATTGTCATATAATAAAATCTTGATTAAAGTATATAGCGATATGATGTACCTACCTCTGGGTCCCTTTAGAAAATCTTGCTTTGTTTTGGTGTAGGACTTCACGGTATCTACTGCAAATTCGATGATAAACCCTGCAACAATACTGTCTAACCAAAAATCTACTGCACGCATAAATTTGTTATTAACTTGTTGTAACTGCACAATCTCCACATGATTCCATTGCAGCTGTCTGATTAGGCCCGCACCCAAAAATTCATACAATTGACGACCTATAATGAACATAAATTTTTTTAAACTTAATGAAGGTTCCTATTATGGACTAATTGAATATTGCTCGCCCCATATAAGTGTTTTCTCATTAGTCTTTTTGATATGGAGTTGTTGTTGGAATATAATGTCTTTATGTTGTTTGAATAGACTCAATCGGAGGGGTGGGCTGTTTTGGCCTTCCTCGGAAAGGTAGAGAGTGCTTTGAGCCTGAACAATGAATATTTCTTGTCCCATATAAGTGTTTTCCCATCAATTTTTTTTTATATGGAATTGATGCTAGAAGATAATCCCATTAAATTGTCCAATGCACTTTTCTTCACTATGCATTCCTTAAATAAATATTTGTGGGTCAATAGTTTCTTCCAAAGTGTGAGAAACATGTTCTAAGGAATATGCTTTCTAAACAATTTCAATTAATTTTTTACATGTGGTTCATGACACCGAAGACCAGTACTCGCTACGTCCACGAAAACGCCCCCTTGATATCCACGAGAGAACATGGGGAGGCTGAGCATTTTGAGAATATTGGGGGCTCAACAACATGAGCATCATATAGACCCATTTAAGGGCATCACATGTCACTTACAAAGAATTGAACCTGGGTGGGGAGGGTAACAACCATTCATCCCAACCACCCAAACTACATCCAATGGACTAAATAGTTTCAATTAATGATGGCAATATCCCAATATTCTTCTTGCTCAATGTTACTAAAAAATGGCTGAAATTTTGATTAATATAGTCACATGTTTGCCCAACAACAGGGAAAATAACTTTTACTTTTAGAAAAATTCCAATTCATTAGACATGCATAGATATTCAAACACAACCTTATGTTTGTTTCTTGGGTTAGTGTTGTTTAATTATAGATATATAACTTGAGGAAGATTTTTGGACCAATTAACACATGATGAACTATGGTTATGGTTAGATTTGCATCATTGTGAATGTTAGACAAAACAAGGTATTCCCACACAGGACGAACACGTTCACTAACCACTCACATGACCAGATCAAAGATCAATACATCGATGTTTTTACATGGTTAAAACCCTCAAAGTGGGAAATAGCCCACATGCCTAGTCAATGTGGCCACTTGAGGCAATATATTAATACAAAAGAAAAATATTTTATGATAGAGTTTCTCACAATCAATCATGATAAAATGAACCTCCATGCTCTTTAAGTAGAGATCATGGACCAATTGTGTGTTAGGACATGGATCAATATAGCCGTTAAGATCGAGGACAATATGAAATGTTGGATCACTTTATGTCTAGAACATATCGTGACCATTGGATTACATAACTACAAATGCATACTAAAAAACACACTAAGAAACACACTAAGAAACACACTTTTACTTAAAGACATATTAGACCAAGTTGAACTTAACTAACTCCTAAGTGTCTAAATATCCTAACATCCCCCACTTAAGAACAAATTGGGATATGATTGAAGGATTTACAAAGGTGACACAATAGGAGAAGGAAGGAGGCATTAGAACTCATCCACCCTTAATGAAAACTTCCTGAACTCCTAACATAGATTGGAGTTTGTGAAACTTCACTTTTGTACAAGACTTTGTGAAAATGTCTGCAACTCAATCTTTTGTAGGGAAAAATAACACTTTAATAACTCGACCATGAATGGGATTTTTTATGAAGTGCATGTGCAGGTCATTGTGTTTGTTGCGTTGATGTTGAACTAGATCTTTGGCGAGCTTGATAACGCTCTGATTGTCGCACCAAAGGGTGGTCGGATGCTGTTGCTGGAATCCCTTGTTTCATCAAACATGGTATCAGAGTGTCATGTTCGACAAAGCAGGCTATTCCCACACAAGATGAATACCTTCAATAATCACTCATACAACCAGATAAAAGATTAATACACCAATGTTTTTACGTGGTTAAACCCTTGAAGAGGAAAACAATCCACGACCCTAGCTAACGTTGCCACTTGAGGCAATATATCTTAACAATGAATATTTGGTATTGTGAAGTAAACCCTTAGAGACATATGACCATTAAAAACCATACATCTAACCAATTGAAACTGAATAAAATTTTCCTCCTTTAAATTCTTTGTTGTATTGACAAAATGTGGCAAATGTGTCTTTTTTCTGATGAATACCATCAATTATCAGCCCTAGGGTATTTACACGTCCATAGACTAAGTAATCAAATCAACTTGCGAAGGGGGTCCCTTGTCCCACAAACAATGTGATCTCATCCATCAATTTGGTATCTATCTAGGTCATGACCTTAATATTAGATTACTATTATTATTACCACCTAGAGCATCATAACACTTATTTTGATTTTTGTACAACTTTTGTCACCATTTGATTATTGTTTGTATTGTTCTTGAAGTGCTTTAAGAGTGGAATGTGCTAATAATATTAAATGAAAATATAGATAACAAGTTTCCATAATGTATAACTATCAAATTATAAAAAATAGTTATGTAGAGATGTACCTCTTTCTACCCCTTTTGTTTGATCTCCTCTTTCCTTCAAAGAAGCACATGTACTACAAACCCCCATCCTTGACCGATTAGGAATACATATATTGTTGTATTTTTTTCTATACTATTGTAAGATATGCATATGTAATGATTTTACCCTTTTATTTAGTATTTCCCATCTTCTTTTATAAATTATATATTTCCCATCTTGTGAAATTATTTGGAATATGCATAGTGTCTCTATCTTGCATGCACTCTCCATGATTGGAAAAGAAGTCACACATCCATGAAATTGCAACATTTTCCAATGGCCCACTGCCTTGTTGATGATGTACTTTTGAATAAAATGTAGGATCTTTTTATAGTCGTGTTTGAATTCTTGATAGAGGTTACCAATTAAGTGAATTCTTTTACATGCCTTTTTACAGAATAACACATATGAAATGCCAAAATCATAACCTACCAATGTAGATATCATGCATCCCACCAAATATTGCAAATTTTGCATGTTTTTATTAATTGACAGGAATACTTGTAGTCTAGACTTTTCAAACATTCCTTTTAGCAATATTTGTGTGAAATAAAATCAATGATAGAACTTGGACTCGTGAGAAATTCTTTTCATGGCCTTATATAAATGTAATATGATGGATTCTATAAAAATTTCTATTCTTATTCATGGTCCTAGTCACAGATGCAATGCTTCCTAGCATTGTCTCCATTATGTTTACGACAATATTACCATCCTCGCTAACAGGAATATCATCATTACTATGAGGTATATCATCCTTGCTATCAGTGTACTCACCATTGGTGTGAAACTAAATAAGAGAATGACCACCACTTCAAATTGTTGCATTTTAATTACATGATTTGATATTCGTTCCTAGGTACATCATCAACTTAATTACCAATTTCATCACAAGGAGGAATGCCAAACTCAAGAGGACAATAATCACCATCCTCACCATTGTCATTGGATCTACCATTAAACTCTCCACTTGGAGGAAAATCATCATCATCATCATCAACACTATCATTGCCATTAAATTCCCCACTAGGAGGAAGATATTCACGATCATCATTATCAGTGCCTCTAAATTTCCCACTTGGAGGAAAATTGATCCCAATCAAATCCTCGTAAAAATATCTTTGTAAACTTTCTAATGAGAATTTAAATGTCCTTTTGGCAAAGTTGAGGAAATGCCTAAAAATTTACTTGAAAGTTGAAACAAACCATTCTTATGGTTGGCCTTCTATGGAATCCCATTGAAAATGAAGGTTGTGATGAAGAAGGGCATTCAATGGAAGAGGATAGAGAGGAGAGATGAGGAGGAAATGGAGAATAGTAGTAGTAGAGATGAGGAGGAAATGGAGAATAGTAGTAGTAGAGATGAGAACTCGTAGAAGTAGTCTACTTGATGATCGAAGGACAATAAAACATTGAGCCTATCCCACTATGAGTGAAGATTGTTGTTGAGCCATGGCCATCTACAAATTTCCTTCTAGTGTGTAACAATACACTAAATATATGTATAGCTCACCCTCATGTAATCAATTTCCTACTCGATAAAATTCCCAATCAACATGGTTTTCCCGTTTTGGTTTATAGGGTAATTTATGTGTTCCTTGTCTTTAAATGTTGTATGTGGCTAAAATCAATGTGGTTGCATTGGCAGTTAAATTAATACTTGTACACATGCAACAAATCATCTAGAGCACTAGCTTTTGTTTAATGGGTGTTTTTTTAAATCGTTGGAGTGTTAAGTGAATGCACATCCAACCTCATTATTTAACTAGGCATTCTAGTTTTTAATTCAATTAATTATTGGCCATCCTCACACCTTTAACATTTTCATGCAATCATTGTGTGCCTGTTAACGAAAATAAGAGTGACGTGTAAATTCCCCTATAGCCATTTCTCGCCTTGTTCAAGCTTAAAAACAACAACATTATGAATTTGTGGTTGCGAGTTGGTTTTACTTTGGCTAAGTGGATCACTAGTTAATTTATTGGCACATCAAGTTTTAATTATACTAGAATCATGGTTCACCATTATAGCATTGTATAGGCCTTGGGTGTTCACTAACATCCCACTCTTTATTCAATTGAGTGACTGGTGGGTACCCACAACCCAAAGTGGCAGTTAAATGCATGTCAACATAGTTGTTGGGAATTCTCCATCACAAAGCACAACCAAATAACTCGACCAAAGCATGTGTGAGTGTGATGACTTCTAGCCATATACTTGAGTGAGAGCCCACGACATCCTTTGACTCCCTCAGGGCCATGAACATGGTGAATAGTAGTACTAGAACTCAATGAGAAAAAATAGAGGGTTTGATAGAGTGTTGTTGGACTGATCCATTACACAAACAAGCAACAAAACAGATCTGAATCCATCTCAAAATATAGAGAAAAAAATCTATTTTTGTAAAGGATCCTTGTTAACGAAACATATAGGTCATATGCATGCCATTTATAGATCAAAAACCTTCATCATCATCACCATCAATAGTGCCTTTAAATCCTGCACTTGAAAGAAAATATTCATCATCATTACCGATGCCTTTAAATTCCTCTCCTAGAGGAAAATATTCACCATTACTAATCTCGACATCATTTGAAAGATCCTCATATTTTTCCTCTACACCTATGCCACCATTGAAATCTTCTCTAATAGGAAGATCTGTGTTTACATCATCGTCACTGACACTTTAAAAAATTCTCGGCAAAAGGAATATATATGTCCTCATCATTATCATTAATGCTTCTATTAAAGTCATCGCCAAGAGGAAAGTCTTTATCCCCATCATTTAAACTATCATCAAAATAATCACTTAGAGATTTCTTTGGAATATTGTCCACATCATTGATGTTATTATTAAATTGTTGAGAAGAAGGATCATGATCGTATTCTTCCCATTCTTTAATGGTGCCTTGAAAGTCCTTGAATTCAAGAAGTTCTTTGTCAACATTCTTAATCTCATTGCTTTCACTACAATCAAAATCCTTGGTGGGTGAAAAATCTAGCTCTTCATTTTCATTGGAGGTATATTCATAATATTTGTCAGTACTACAAGAAAATGCATATGAACATGATGTTGATGCTTCATTAATGGAAACTTATTTATCAAACGAACACATCATTTCTCCAACTAAAAAGATAGAATTGTATGACTATCCATCCTCCCATAAATAATATTGTAACTTGGAGAAACCATTTTTTTTCCTTTGAACTTTACCTCCACCACATCCTCTCTAATATTAATTATATACTACATTTATTATTTATTATTTTATTTTATAATATTCTTATTTATATTTTAATATGTTTTTAGTAATTAATGTTTTTACTATTTTTTTTTAAAATTTAGCTACTTGTTCTATTTATATTATATAGAAAATAGTACAATTAATTCAGATTGTGGCATGCTTCCAAATGATGTGAAACCTTATCACTCAAAAAATAGTGAAGTTGTTATGAGATTATTTTTTTCCCATCTATGGACATAACAAAGAACTGGTAATTCAAAAATGAAAATGCATGTACCTAGTTCTAGACCAGACCCACTTATAGTTTGTAATATTATAACTATCAAAACAAAATTTAGCATAGCATGGAATGATAGAAGTCAGTCCTATCAATAAAAGGTGGGGTTAATAATGATGAAGTGCTTTCGGGTAAAAATCTCTTACAGTAGTTGGCTTACTGCAACAAATCTAAGACCGTAAAGAAATCAGATCCCAAAGAGAACACTAAACAAATATATTATAACCGAATTGAAAGGAAATAACTAACCATCTAGAGGAGAAGCAGGATTAACTCACCAGGAGTCCTACGGTTGTTGTCGTTCTCGATTTCCAGAATCTCCCCACTCTTTTCCGATAGTTCCTCTGCTACCTGCAAGAACTTCAAACTTACAAGCCTACACAGAGAGGTAGTTATACTAATAACTACTCATTAATCCAATGAAATATAACAGAATGATCAAAGGAACTAGTGTTCTACAAAGCACATTTGAAATAATTGCAAGTAAAACATTACAAATAGAATGCTTTTCGAAGGAATGACTTTCTTATTGATGTTCAAAAGTTTTGGTAGTTACTATGTATACCTGTCCTGTGCAGCACTGGCCTGTCGAAAGAGACCTTGGGTCCCTCCACCCAAGCTCCTTCTATAAAGGCTGGTTTTGAATCTAGATTCACCACACAACCAAAGAGAATATAAGGGAGACTCTTGGTCAGATTGGATAGTGACCAGAAAAGGGATGGAAATAAGGGTTTCCATTATAATAACCAACAACAACAGGGATGTATATAGGCTTAAAAACATGGCGGGTGTAGCCAAATGGATGTTTGATCCGATGTGTAATGAATCATTACCTTTATCCTTGGACAAGATGCTCCTTTTATGTCGTCTCTAGTTGGTTAGAGACAATTGAGTACGGGTAAAAGGAGTTAGGAATTTAACCAAACTTGTAACTCAACATCCTATTAGGAATATATATATATATATAATTTTTTTAAGCATTTATTAACATGTACGCGACTTTCCTCTAGGAAACCTGTGTATACGTGTTCAACATAAATTCTAGGGCACGTACAACTTCCAAAAATATGTTTTTTAGAAGATCTCAAGGAGGCATGTGGAAGAGATGTCTGTAAGTAGGATATGGAATAGGCCAATAAGAGCACCAATGCTTCAATGGTGGCAATTGACGCTATAACAGATGCCCCCTAATGTGCGATGTTAGAATAGAAACTAATGACCAAAATACACTATAAGTATTTTAAGATGATCCAGGTGGATATTGGTGGCCACCCACCTATTCCAACTGTCTCCTTTTGACAATTTTTAGTTCAACACGTTCTTCTATAATTCTTTGTAATTGTGGGTTCTACACTTTCGAGGTTATCTGAATCCGCGCACAACTTCCAAGTGGATATTGGTGGCCGTCCACCTAATCCAACTAGCTTATTTTGGAAGTTTTTATGTCATTACATCTTTTTGTACATCTAGGGCCGTTTTGGGGCCTTAAACAATGTTTTTTTTGCTTACCATAGTCAAACTATAGACATAGTCAGAGTTTGATGACATAATGTGTATTTCTCGAAAAGAATTTTCCAATGGGCTATCACATGCCTAAAATGGAGGTCGAATGAAAAAGTTATGACCCCAGAAAGTTGAGGTACCAACTTACCCATCAGGCCCACATAACTTTTGCCTTTTCATTTCCTAGGGTTAGGTTTTTGGATGTACATGGTTTTGGAATTCATGAGTAATGTTAAAAAGGCATATGGAGCCTCATTGCAATCATTCTACTCAGACAAATGTGTGTAGCAACCACATCTCTTCTCAGAGATAATTACCACCATTCGAGCAAGTTGTTTTCAGTTATGTAGTTTTACAGTTTCAACCTATTTTATTTATTGAATAGAAGTTATTGTTCACTGGATATCTATTGTTGTTCTCTATATCTCTATGTTATTGTATTCAGTCTATTATTCATTTCGTTTCGCTCATTAATCCATATCAGTGGTATTAGAGCAGTTTGCTCTTCATTTATTTTTCTTCATGCATGTCCACGACAAGATATGGGTACAAGAAGTTGGGACTCGAACTATTCGAGCCTTTGCAAGCTTGGTTGCGTTGAACCCGAAAACAACCCATGGGGGACGAAAAGAAAGAGATCCTTTTAAAATGTTGCTCGAGGAAGCCCTTGCACGACAAAGGAATGAAATTATGGACAACTTTGCACCGATCCTTCAACAACTGCCCACAAGAGACACATCTTCATCAAGCGGCCATGCAACCCCCTTCAAGGTACATGTAAATTTTGATATTCCATTATTTGAAGGACTGATAGATGCAAATGTTGTAGATAAATGGCTGAATTTGCTCGAAGGGTATTTTTCAGTCCACAATTTTTTCGATAGGGAAAAGATTACTTTTGCACTCCTCAAGGTCATCCCCCATGTTAAGGACTGGTGGGATACTTACTTTGAGAAAAGGGCCATAGAGGAATCTTGAATATTTGCAGTCACCCCCACATGGGATTCCTTCAGGGATGCCATTAAAGAACAATACTACCCTATTGGAATCTACGAGGACTAGTACACAAGATGGACCACCCTGCGTCAGAAAAGGGACCAGACAATACCATATTTCACCAATATTTTCCATACCTTGCGCACCAAATTGGGTATCAAATACTCTGAGTGACATCTGGTGTTCAAATACCACGGTTGTCTGCATAGATACATTTGAACATAAATGGAGTTTTTGGAGATCACATCATTGGGTACGACTTATAGATATTTTGTCAAGATCAAGGAGAAATGTAAGCAAAAGAGGTGATACTTTGGATTTGCAAACTCCTCACAGCCGAAGCAGGACAAAGGTGGCCCCAACCCACAAAACAAGGGGCAAATAAAATATAGCCACTCTCAGGACAACCAGTCCAAGTTGCACAACAAGAAGGGTAATGAGAAGTCGAAGAAGGACATGGGAAAATGGTGTGAATACCATAAAAGCCCTTGGAACAACATCAAAGAATGCCGCTCCAAGCAGTCATTGGTGGCCGAGCTTAAATCTTCTGAGTCAGAGGTAGATTTTGACTCCAAATCAAATCCAGAAGGAGGGAAGAGGATTATTAATGCCTAATTCAGTGCCACTGTTGCTACCACCAAAGTCCAACCAAGAGAACCGGAAGAACAAGAGGAAGGGGAACGCCTCTTTCACTCACAAATGTGGATAAAGGGGGATCCACTTCATTTGATTATAGATAACGGAATTCAGAAGAACCTGATATCAATAGAGGTCATCAAGCAGCTAGACCTACCGATGACACTGCACCCGCAACCCTACACCATTGGCTGGCTTCGCCAAGGAAGAGATCTCCGCGTCAACCAACAATGTTGTCCTTTCAAAGATGAGGCATTGTGTGATATTGATCCCCTTGAAGTTTGTGATGTTCTTTTAGGACAACCATATTTGTGGAAGCGACATGCTGTGTATGAGTCTATACCTCGCAGTGTTATTATGACTTTGGGTAGACAATTGTACATGATACCAGAGGTAGCACCGCCTACCACTATTTATTTAATCTATGCTAAGCAATGTATTAAGGTCATTTCATTGACCGAGAATTTCTTCTTCTTTGTGATCTGTGCTCACAGTAAGCAGAAGGTCGTTGCCACATAAGTGGCCTCTACACAAAGCCTCTCTTTGCAACAAAAGAAAGTGGACGGGATCGTGGAAGAGTACAGAGACATCTTCTCTTCACCCACTGGGGTACCAACGCACTGCTAAGTCAAGCATCCAATTGATCTAAACCCCAGTGCACCTCTACCTAATGGACCAGTCTATCGTCACTTATTGATGGAAAATGACGAAATCAAGCGTCAGATCCAAGAGCTGCTTCAAAAGGGGCACATTAGACCCAACTCCTCCCCTTGCGAAATCTCGATTGTACTGGTTCAGAAGAAAGATAGGACCTGGAAGCTCTGCATTGATTACAGAGAATTAAACAAAATCACAGTTAAAACCAGTACCCAATTACCAGAATTGATGACCTTCTTGACCAACTCAAGGGAGAAAAGTTCTTCATCAAAATTGACCTAAAGTCTGGCTACCACCAAGTTCCCATCGAACCAACCAATGTATGGAAGATAACTTTCAAATCTAAAGAAAGTCTCTTCGAATGGTTGGTCATTCCCTTTGGCTTAACAAATGCACCAACCACTTTCATGAGGTTGATGGATGATGTATTGAGACCATTCACCAACTCTTTTGTGGTGGTATATTTGGATGACATCCTCATCTTCAGCAGAACTTGGGAGGAGCACATGCATCATATTCAACATGTTTTTAGCACTCTGCGGTAACACAAGTTATATGCCAACTTGGAAAAATGCTCCTTTGGCATGAATAGGGTCCAATACTTGGGAGACATTATTGATAAGCATGGGGTATATGTTGATCCAACTAAGATCCAGGTCATCTGTGACTGGCCAACCCCGAACACACTAACCAAGCTTCAGAGCTTCTTGGGACTTTTGAACTTCTACCGACGGTTCGTGTTGGGATTCTCCCATATTGCATGGGCCCTTAGCCAAGTGACCAAGGGCGGTGGCAAGGAAACGTTCACATGGGGGAAGGAACAACAACAAGAATTTGACGATATAAAGAACCGCTTGTGCTCAGCTCTAGTACTCTCCTTACTTGATATGCAACAACCGTTCGATATTGAGACTGATGCATCCGACTATGCTGTAGGTGCAGTTCTCACTCAACAAGATCATCCAAAAACATACCATAGTGAGACACTCTCAGATACTATCCATAAATACCCCACCTATGATAAGGAAATATATTCCATTGTATAATCTTGTCGTCAATTGAAACATTACATTCTGGGAAAGGAGATAATCATCTACACTGATCACAAGCCTCTGCAGTTCATACAAACACATGGGAAGTTGTAGAGTGACTGCCATCAAAAGTGGTCCACCTACCTGCAACAGTTCCATCTCAACCTCAATTATAAGACAAGGAGCACAAATCGTGTCGATGACTGCCTCAATCGACCTCCCGTGGCTGCACTCACCACCGTGTTCCATTCCTGTGGGCACGAGGCATCTGAGTGGCCCCAACTTTATCAACAAGATCTGGAATTCACCACCACCTATAAGCTCTTGGGTACAAGTACGAATGTTATTGATTTTCACATTCAAGACAAATTGTTATGCCATCTGGGCCATCTCTTTGTTCCTGCAAGCGAGCGTGCAAAGCTGATTTGGGAGGCTCACTACAGTCGGATGGCAAGACATTTTGGCCTGGAGAAAATTGTGACCGTTCTACAGAAACATTTTTATTGGCCAAAACTTTGATAAGACGTCAACAAGTATATCAGATATTGCACTACCTGTTCCATTTCCAAGCCATCCATCAAGAAGCAAGGCTTATACATCCCTCTTCCTACTCCCGAGAGGCCTTGGGAATCCATCTCGATGGATTACATGTCTGGCCTTTTGTCCATCAAGCAAGGCAATGCTTGTGCATTTGTGGTAGTTGATCAGTTTTAGAATATGGCCATTCTCATAGCGTGCAAGAAGAGCATCACAACAACAGATACTTCCAAGCTCTTCTTTGAACAAGTGTGGGTCCATTTTGGGATACCACAGACCATCATCTCTGATCAAGACATCATGTTCCTCAACACATTTTGGTCGAGTCTATGGTCACTGTTGGACACCAAGCTCACTAAATCCATTGGCTTCCACCCTCAAACCGATGGCCAAACATAGGTCATCAATCAGATGATTATGCACATCCTGTGCATGTATAACTTGAAGCATTTGCATACACAGGATGAGAGTCTTCCTTATGTTCATCACAACTACAACATCTCTCTCCATAGATCCACTGGACATATCCCATTTCAGGTGGGGCTAGGATTCCAACCCTTGGGTCCCATTGATGTTGCAATACCTCTTGCAACCACACAAGAATAATCTTCCCATGTTCAATCTGAGGCCGACAAAGCCACCAGATTCATTGAGCGTATTTAGTGCATCCGCCAACTGTTCCATGAGATTTTGCAGAAAGCAAACGCTAAGTACAAGCAACACCATGATCAAAACCGGGTACAATAATGGTTTCAGGTGGGAGATAGGGTCTGGTTACATTTTCAAAAAGAGCGCCTTACAGGGCCCCATCGGAAGCTCCTCCCACTTCCCTATGGGCCTTACACTATCACCAAGGCTGTGGGTAGAAATTCCTTTGAGCTCAACACTCCACCCTTCCTTGGATTGCACCCAATGTTCAATGTGGACCTCCTTCGACCATATTTTCCATCATTATTGGAAACCTCAGAGATCGCAGAACAATTGATACCAATAGATTTCAACCTTGACTGCATGGAACATGCATCCACTGATCATATAGTGGACACACAGATCAAGGGCACTCTCCAGTACATGATCCAACTTTATCGGGTTGTCAAGGCAAGGAAACTCCAACATCAAGGCAAGCGGCTCACCCAGGGCCAAATTCAACACAATTTTCCTCACCTGATGGGGCACTCAACTCAATGGAGACCATTGCTTCCTAAGGGGGGAGGACTGATCCATGTGGATATTGGTGGTCACCCACCTATTCCAACTAGCTCCTCTTGACAGTTTTTAGTTCAACACATTCTTTTGTAATTCTTTGTAATTGCGGGTTCTACACTTTCGGGGCTATCTGAAGCCCTGCACAACTTCCAGGTGGAGATTGGTGGCCTCCCACATAATTCAATTGGCTTATTTTGGAATTTTTCATGTCAATACATATTTATGTACTTCTAGGGTCGTTTTGGGGTGCTAAACAATTTTTTTTTTGTCTTGCCATAGTCAAACTATAGACAAAGTTAGAGTTTGATGGAATAATGTGTAGTTATTGAAAATACCTTTCCAACGGGATATCACACGCCTAAAACGAAGGTTGTATGCAAAAGTTACGACCCCACGAAGTTGAGGTACCAACTTACCCATGGGGGACCACATAACGTTTGGCGTTTCATTTCCTAGGGTTAGGTTTTTGGATGTCTAGGGTTTTGGTATTCATGAGTAATGTTAAAAAGTCCTCTGGAGCCTCATTGTAATCATTCTTCTCAGACGGATGCGCGTAGCAACCACATCTCTTCTCAGAGATAACTATCACCATTCGAGCAAGTTGTTTTTAGTTCTACAGTTTTACAGTTTTAACCTATTTTATTTATTGAATATAAGTTGTTGTTCATTGTATATTTTTTGTTGTTATCTGTATCTCTGTGTTATTGTATTCAGTCTGTTATTCATCTCATTCCGCTCATGAATCCAGATCAGACGAGCAGTGAGTCAGGGTGAAGGTCACGAGAATCCATTCTAAGGACAACAACCAAACATAGAAATAAGCTAGAAAACTCAATTCCTGAGGAAAGCATACCCATGCTCAGGTGTAATGATAAGCATGGACACAAATCAAGTACACCACAGATCCACGAATAATGTATATATAGAAAGCAATGATCATGGCCACAAAAGAGATACATGGTTGATCCATGTCAAACAAAGATCATATGCCTAAAAGAGATACACAATGGATTTATGTCTCAGAATCAGTGAAGGATATCTAGGGGCAAGAGTTGGATAACTGATCCTTCACAAGTACCGATGTGAGGAATGGTATTGTCCAATCGCAACTCGGGTAATAACTTAAAAGGGGTGATGCAACTACATTCCCTAGGTCTTCAAATAAACCATCGTGGGCCGAGTCTACACTATGCGAAATGATGTGTTGAAGTCAAACATAGTGAGACATCATTTGATTACCAGTTGTTGATGTATATTGTTCACAATGACGAGACAACCCACCGATAATGATAATGGGCATTAAGGTACCTAGTAAAATCTAACAAGTGTGAATAGAGGATCTGATGTTGAACACCTAGTAGAATCTATCGATCAAGGGACATTGATGTATTCCCATTGTTAATAGTGAGGGAACTTGCCAATTATGACTGCAAGCCCCAAGGTACTAATAATGACTCTAGATCCTTGTCCTAGAGAAAGATGTGTTGAAGTCGATAGGAAGAGATCTATTGGAAGGAGGGAACTAAGGCATCCCCCATCAATGAGCATGAGGAGTAGCAGAAGGACAAATATTTTTGAAGGAATTGGATGAAATATTGAAAGGACCACCACAAAGTACGTCTCCTGCATGCACCTGATGTAAATAGTGCATAAACGAGACCCTCTGAATAAAAACTAATAATGAACACAATCGACAAAGGCGAGGAAACCACCTATGGGGACAAATGGAATCTAAGGTACTGCATGAATCCCAATGTGGGAATAATGTTCTTGTCATCGAACACAAGAGAAACCACTCAGTCAACGACCAATGATAGAATGCCATGTGATGAGCACAAGGTCACCTATCAATGATGTTAATAGGGCCAGGGTGCAACTCTAGGTCAAACTCTCAGAGGAATTTGTCGTAGTCGATAAGAGCTTAACCCATCGACAAAAAGTCAATGGGGATACTCTATGCCAACACGAGTATAGGAAAATGATACTTTTGATTCTTAGATGTACTTGATACATGAGAATGCCGACTTGAAACGCCAAGAATTCTACGAAATGGTCGACATAGGTTAAAACTTCCTTCGATAAAAAACACGACACAATATGTGACTTAGGTAGCATGGACTGAAAATGAACATTGACATAAGTTTGTGATGTAGGATGCAATGACAGACTCTCCATAGTGACTAGAAGAATAACCAGTCGGAGGAGTAACAAATATGTGTAATTGGTTTCGTTTCATAAAGTCACACTAACCCAAATGTTTGAGACTAGACTCAAAACTTTGTGGTTTTCTTAGAGGCAACTTGACTGCTGCCAATAATGGTAAAGAAGACTCATTCCCACGCTCTTTTTATATTATTTGATATTTTTGTCTTTTTCATATTGGAAATCCTGAAAAATAATAGAATAATGCTAGGACATGGAGGAAATATGTGTCGCAAGAAAACAAACTAGTTCCAAACACAAGGGACATACCTATTCTCAATGGAAGGAAGCATGTGCAGGATATGGACACTTGGGAGAATTTTTCCTCCTAGGTTAGAGGCATCAAATTACAAAGGTAAACCTTGTAAGGCTAGCAATTGATGAGAATGCATAAGCAAATGGTTAAGAAACAACAAGCTGAAGTGGACATTAGTCTCAAAAGTGCAAGCGGTAAGTATGCAATGTGGTTACAAGTGCAACACAAAAGTATGGGAGTCCCAAAGGTAAAAACTCAGAATAAGATTGAGAAGAATATGAGGTTTCAACGCAATGTCATGGTGGGACTAACAAGACTCCCGAGCCTAAGAAAAAACTTCAACATGGGCACCAAAAGGTAAAGCAAGTGCTAACTAGGATGCCCATGATGATAGCCTCTACCACGAATTGAATAACACTTAAAATCAACTAGAAAGGCTTGTGTCGCAAATAAGTGGGGTTGACCCCAAGGAAAGTGTATAATCAGTCACTGATAATGCGAAATGCAAGGTGGAAAAGATCCTACCCTATATTCTAGTGATGGGAACATTACCTCAAAAATTCGGAAAAATGGACTTAGCAGAAACAAAAATACCATTCCAATCTTCTTCCTTGCAACATCTCAACTCAAACAATCATCTTGTACTAAAAAATTGGTTCATTAGGCATTAAAATGACAAAAAATTGTGAAAACTATATAAAAGTGGATATAAAAATTCTTTATAATATGGAAAATAACCCAAAAACATTTTATTTTAAGTTTTTACCAAATTGAGTAAAACAATGGGAAAACCTTTCAAACTTGCGGTGAGTGTAACTAGAGCTACAGTGGTCGGAATTCCTTGCCATCAAGACCATGTAAACCATCTCTCATCTCTATCCATTTCTGTCCAAGATTTTTTCCTGTTCTGCAATTCATTTTTTATGTTTTTTATTTTTTAAAAGGAATGGGATCATACTAGCCCTGTTGTGGCAGGGGTGCGTATACCCCGTCATATACGCGCCAACTCTTAACGATGGGCACATTTATAAGCTTTTGTAGTCAAAGGCGGGCGCTTATAACTACGTAAAGGTTGGAAAATTAAACTAAAACTTTTCTTTGTTGCCTTGCAGAGCTAAAAAATGGTTATTGAATGGTGAGAGTGAGAACATGAAGATGTTTAACAAGAGATCTTGGAAAATTGAGAAGTGTTAGAGGCACTTCGACTATGTGGGTTGAGAATGTTTTACGAGTTCCCAAACATGCGGGTGCCGAATATATTGCTACAACTCTTAATTGGTTATTGGAATCCGGAGGTAGATGCATTTATGTCCCGATGTCAATCATTGACCATAGAGGTGGATGACATCTATTTTATTACAGGTCTTTCCAATTGAGGTGGCGTGGTTAACCTCAAGACCTGAGGGGGCATTGGGACGACCACAGAGGACTACATAGCCTCCCAGTGCACCCCTGGGATGCAATGACTCAAGAGTCAAGTTCTGATTCGTAGTATAGAGGACCTTAGTCTGAAGGTAATTCTTCAGACCATTACTAGGATCACAAGATCCACTTCATTGCACCAGGCATAAAGGTTGCAAATGTTTGATAAGGTAGAGTGCTTATGCCCAATGATATATGACTGGAGCATGTCTTTACTATAGAGCATGAAGACTCAACTTACTAAATGAAAAAATGGGAAGATGAAAAAGTTCAGATATGGTAGCATCATGTGATCTTTCTTTTTCAAAAGATTTCCTACCATAAGCATAGGAGTCTTTATGCCACCACATAGACTTAAGGAACCATTTTTACTATGATGGTCCACTTTGATTCAACACTTAGGAGGTGGCGACTACTCTATGCACACGACGATGCATTTTTCACTAGTGGGAGCATCAAATCAATGTTATTATCGACTATCCCTATGAAGGGATAAGCTTTGCTTGTGACTCTGATACGCCTATGCCTCTTGGTGATGCGATGGGTCAGATTGGTAAGAATTTTTTGAAATATTCATGTTATTTAATTTTTATTTGTTTTAATTATTTCAAGAAGTAAAACAAAGATACTTTTGGGATGGATTATAGCTAACGAAACTTTATGAATGTGAAAATATCAGACCAAGACGACCAGAGGGGTACCCACGTCACTGATGTAGGGGTCGCGGTGAGGCCTAGCCAGGCGTAGATGCTGCTCAAATGGAGCACACTTTATAGGGTGTCTAGAGAAATCTTGACCACCTTAAACATTATATTCCCATGGTTCAGATTGAGGACTTGTCGGAGCCAGATGCAACAACACGTATTCAGTGTACCATGGGCATGGGTACGATTATTTCAATGTCTAGTCAAATTTTTTATATGGTACATAGACACACATGGAGGGGAAGGTCCCTCAGTATAGATTGATTTGAAAAATACTTAGATGCTGATAATTTTAAATACACATAAACATCTACTTGATCTTCGAAATAAAATGATCGTTTCACTGTTTTTCAAATTACATGTGAAGAACTTATCTAACAAAATCCACTTTAATGATAAATAATTTTCAAATAATTGAACTTGAAATGAACAACAATAATATAATAACATACACAAGTTGGAAAAAATGAAGTTCACCCAATTTGAGCTACCTCTCCGGGTCCACTTCCAATAGAGACTTTTTATATTAATGCTCAAATGCTTGCATTTTACAATGACCTTTTTACATGTTCAAATGTAAAAACAGAGTGCACCGTTGAATTCTTAACGAAAAATTGTGAAAAAATTATATAAAATACTTGAAATTACTTCAAGTTATCCCTTGACATGCTTTACGGTGTTACATCATATGCCTTGTACCTTCGACACACATTACAAGGAAATTCTTTGCATTCCTGGCGAAAAATCATGAAAAAATGATATAAAATACTTGAAATTCGATCAAGGTACCCCTTGACATGCTTTACGGTGTTACCTCATATGCCTTGTACCTTCGACACACATTATGAGGAAATTATGTGCATTAATTGTGTGTTCTCTCACTAGGGTCGCATGCCATTAAATAGGCATGGGCCCCTAACCACTATCTGAAACTTTAGGGTAGGCTTTAATTATAATTTGGTATATAGTTATAAGCAACCAAAGATAATGGAAAATTGGTTAGTGGAGGTTGTTTAAGTCTTTGCTATAGTTGGTGGTTTGGGGGTTCCATTCCCATCGACCGCCATATTCCATGGGATTTTTGTTAAATGGTTATATCCAAAGTTTTAGCCGTCCGTGCATTTTTTGGGATTATGTTATATGGTTATATGTATTGTTATAACCATATAACATATGGTTTTATATCCCATGGTTATATACATATTTTTATCCCTTTCTGCAATAGGTGTGGGTCATGTAGTATGGTAACAGACTAAGGGCTAAGGGTCGAGGGCTTAGGCCCTCGGCCCCTTAACTGCCCAAATGAACCTTTATTACAACTTAAATAATTTTAAACACATATACATGTTAAGACCTTTGTGGTGGCATCTTGGTAATGAGGGCTATGTTAAGGCTTATGGAGGCTATGGAGGTCGTGGGTTCGACCCCCATCAGCTCCATAACTTTTAATACATTTAACCAATATTGGCCAATGGGAGGCTGCCACGTGGAAGCCTCTCATTGGCTCTCCAATGCCACATGTTATTCAACAATTCATCCACTGGATGCCAATTCAACTACCCAGTCATTGTACAATCAATGAACTTGGCACCTTGGGGTGTGGCCACGTCACTTGTACGGTCGTGCCATGTGTCACCCTTTTACCCCTTTGACTTTGATTTTGACCTGTTTGACTAAAGTTTGTCTGTTCATAATTTTTTCATACAAACTCCGTTTGAGGCATTGTTTGTGTTGTTGGAAAGTTGACGACGAGCTCTATGCATTGATGGTGTTTTCAGGATGATTTGAAGCATTTGAATTTTGAGAATTTTTGAACCATTCTAGACCTTTGTGGATGTTTTGGATCTTCCTAGACCTCTACGAGCATTCCTGGATCCTTCTAGATCATAAATAGTATATGACTCTTTTTGTACCGACCTATAGATAAATATTCAGGGATAAAGGCCCAGATTTTGTAACTTATAATCCATATTTTTATATTTATGAACATGGAAATAATATATACATCTCTTTTTTCCTTGTTACTTATGCGAAAAATGTGTTTATGTACATTTACATATATGTGCTTCTTGCTTTGAACGTGTGACACATGCTAGTTTAATACATAGTTAGCATATGCATCAGACACCGGATTTTCATTTCTAGAAACATGGTTATAAGTAATATAATTAAAATATCCTTCCAGAAGACGTACCCACAAGAATCATCAGAGCAATGTAGGATCACACACACAGTATTGACCATTTAGCTATGACACCACCAATTGGGAATCCAGGTGAACCTCTAAACATGAGATACCATGCACTAGCATATCTTAGGAGTTTTCTCACAACGCTATACTCAGCCACATTATTCGTTGTTGGCCCTAAACAAGTGCCTCTAGATACAACCACTTGGCCCAAAGGCGAATAAATTACCCATGTGGTGAAAATGAGGTTCCAAGTGTGACAACTTGCACCATCTGCGAACCTGACATGGACGGATGAATTTAAAGACATCTTCCAATCAAGAAGAAACACTATAAGCGACCAAGAACAAAACGAGAGAAAAACCAAAAATATTATCTATGAACAAAAATACTAAAGGTAGATGCTTGAGCAAAAATGTTCAAGCGTAATACCTCGTCAGATAGAGCCCATTTCCGGTCTTTGAAAACACATTACCCTCGTAATAAAATAAATCATAAGCTCCCTTATGAAGGGAATTCCTCACAATGTAAGGGCCATGCCACATTGGATTGAACTTGTCCGCCCCCAACACGTCCTTGTCCTAATCGTAAATGAGAACAAGATCACCCTAAAAAAACACCCTTGGGCAGATAGACTTGTCATACTGAGACTTGAAAGGATTATTATGAGCCTTTTCACCGTAGAAACATCATGAGGCTGCTCTAAGTGAACAAGATGTGCTTCCAGATCTGTCTTGTTAGGTAGAAGCTCAATTGTGATCTTTAACAAAGAAATTTTACATTTAATAGGCAAGACTGCTTCCACCCCGTGAACGAACTAGAAAGGATAAAATCCTGTGGTAGTATTGACCGAGGTTCGGTACGCCCATAATGCCAGATAAAGCATCAAATTCCAATTTTATTTAATCTTATTGACAATGCGTTGAAGTATGGTATTGAGAGAGTTGTTTACGACCTCTACTTGACCCTTTGCTTGCGGATAATAAGGAGACAAATGTTCCTGCTTGAATCCCAATTTGGATGCTAAGTTTGACATCATTCGGTTATGAAAGTGAATGTCGTGGTGAGTGACAATCTCTCTTGGAAATCCAAACCTGGTGATAACTTGATTGAATAGAAACAAGGTTGTTGTCTCACCATCATTCAAAAAAGTTGGCATGGCCTCCACTTACTTCATAAAGTAGTTGACAACCACGATGATATAATGATGCCCCGTAGTTGAAGGTAAGTGGCATGTGTTGAAATCAATTTCCCACTTTGTAAATAGACCGATGGTGACAATAGGAAACAACAAAGCATAATGCGTATGCATTTTTCAAGAAAAAATATGGCAAGGATGACACCTTTTGACTACCTCAACACAATCTTTAAATATCGTTGACCAAAAGTACCTAGCGCACAAGATTTTTTGGGATGTATCCAACCCAGATAGATGACTGCCACATGATCCACTATGGAAATCATTAAGCATGTACTCCACTTTCTCATGGGTCAAGCAACGACGAAGAATTGAATCGACCCCAAGACAATACAAAGTGTCATCGACAATGAGTTAATTCTACGCTTGATGGAGAATTTGATGCTGATCATCCTGTGAATGACGCGGAATTTTTTTTAGAGTCTGGATATATACAAGGATAAATCCATGCCAAGGATTGTTGGAAGCAATAAGGAAGAGATGCCCGTCTGGAAATGAGTCCATAATCACGATTTCCTCATCTTCTCGAGGAAATTCCAACATCAACTCGGCGAAAACCAAAGACTTCTTAGACTTAGCAGAGGTTAAGTCCAAGTCAAAATCTTATAGAATGACAATCCACTTATTATGTTTTCCCCCAATTATAAATCGTGTTAGGACATACTGGAATGGATTGACATTCATAACTACAATGGTTTTTCAAAGTAAAATGTAATGTTGTAATCTCTGAACAATGTGAACAACTGCCAAGGCCAAGTTCTCGACATGCGAATAATTGATTCAAGCCCAATATGACCACGAATGAGATAATAGATGGCATTCTCTTGCGACCTATCATCTTCCTGAACCAATACCATACCAACTATGGATTCTGCTGCCGCGATATACAACAAGAAACCCCTGGTATAGTCCGGAGGACTAAGTAGAGGGGAATGTTATCACGCAAACTGTAGGTTGGAAAAAGCCCGACCCAATCCACGAGATGGTGATAATTGTGGGAGAGTCTACCCATTGTCACCTTAGATAAACCATCCCCTCGCTTTAGTGAATGAGAAATCCAATACAAAGGGATAATATCGAGTGACTATAAGGGGAAATGAGATGGAAAGTGAGGCTATGGAATTGATACCCCTATAGGTCAAACTACAAAGTGGAGAAGGGTTTGGAAACAAGTCTCAAGGATGAATAATGATTTCCAAGTGCTTGAGCACCTGTAGAAGATAGTTGTACCTGCTCGAGACACAAGAAGTGACAAGTATACAAGCTCAAAGGTTAAGTGGAAAAGCAAGTTAAGCTTGCTGTCCCAAACTACAACAGTAAACAAGAGTATATATCAACAAGGAATAAAGTCAATTACTGCATATTTAACCACTCGAAGCATCAAATATTTATTGAGAAATGAAACTTAAACAAGTAGATTAGTTCCTAGTACTTTAGAAGAAGATTTAGTGGTATTAGAGGGTTGTTGTATGATGTTTTCAGAGTATATTTGTAACAACCAAATGACTGTAGAAAATATTTTCTACAGTAGCAAGTTTGAACCTTGATAACAAGTAAGTAATCTGACCAAAAGTTCACCAATTAATAGTAGAATGATAGTAATTGTTTACTAACAAACTTCCATGGTTGAAATGCAAGTTAAATTCAAAGATATAGAGTAGTTTGATGCAGCCCTAATGGCTGTAGATTTAGGTTATTAAAACAATAAGATATCCTAGGAAAAAGAAGATGCCCTAGTGGATCAAGCAAGCTATTAGAGCATATAATTGTTTCCACTTCAAACAATTTGAAAATCTCGTAAAATCACGTTACCCAATGCAAGTAATTTTATTTTTCCAATGCAAAATTCAGATTAGTGCCTTTTAAAATATGGGTAAATGGAGTCTTGGATGTAAGAATTAGATCCACAATATCCCTAGGGGTGTAATCCCTTTTACTCCCTAGGGCATGCAAGTCAAACTTAGGTAAATCTAGGAGGGTGTACACCCTTGTACTCCTCCTAGCAACCTTGTCCAAAAATGACTTATCAACTAGAAATGAGATGAAGCTTGATCGAGGGTGTATGTACTTATATTCCTCCTAGGGTTTCAACTAATAAAACTATGAAACAAGCAAGAAGAACTAACAAATTGTAGATTTTTCTTACAAATTTCAAGAGAGATGCAATATAAAACCCTAATTCACCAAGTAAATTCCACCGCAAAGCAAGAGAGTAAGCCTCCAAGAGGTGTGCACCACCTTAGCTCTACACTATGCCAACAAAGATCACCAAAAGACATCTTCACAAGAGAGAGATATCCAAATTTCCCAAAGAGGGCGCAAATTCCAGCCAAGTATCTTCTCCACGATGGGAGGGCTATGATAAAAATGAAACATAAATGATCCTTATTTATACAAATCTCCTAAAAAGTCTTTTTCCACTTAAATTAGGATAAACCACAAAATAAGGGAGACATTTCCCTTTATTTTTCCCCTTTACATTATTAAATTCAAATTTAACTTTAAAAATTGCACATAAGAAACCCTAAATATGATGTCATCCCTCTCTAGGGTGACGTTCTGGCACTTCTAGCAAGTCATTTGAGCTTGGAGGTGAAAAGTTGGGCCTTCAAAGGCCATGTGTCCTCAAGCCAAGGTCTCATCCTCACTGCAATAGATTTTCCCATCAAAAGTTGCCAAGTTTCCATCATCACCACCAAAACCCTAGCCCTAGGGTGACGTCAAGCCCTCCAAATGTGACGTTTTGACCTCCAAGGGAAAAAAAATGGGCTTGTAGGGGATAGGTGGGGTCATATAAGGTGTCTCTCAAGCTTCCAAAGGTTGTCATTATCATCCAATGTGTGGGCCATGTATCCACACTGTGGGTTTCATGCCCCAAGGAAGCCCAAGCTAGGCTTGTTCTTCCAAAACTGTCCACCAAGCAAGGCCCTGCAAAGACAATGAATACACCCTCAAGGATCTCAATTCAAATGTATCATGATACGTAAATCAAGTAAATAAAAGAGTCACCTAATCATGTGAATAAAAAACCATCTCATCAAATTAAACAAGTGCTCAAAGACCCCATGAAACTTGCCAAGTTTAAGTATGGGAGGGTTGACAAAGTGACCTATTGGGTGAATAATTCCCCAAGTCAAGGAGTGTTTCCTAGGTGGACCCCCCTCTAAGCCATGTGGAGAATATGAAGTGGATGGGGGAAATAATTTTGGACATGGGGTTCATGACATACAAGGGAACATAGTGTCTCATTTATGGGTGCCTTTGTAGAGGTTGTGTTGCACCTTTGTTTTCAATGCATCCTTTTTCCAAGCCCATTTAATGCCATTATTTAATAAGGTCCATAACAACTGGGTACTCCCTATGGGGTAACATATAGCTTGGGGGGAAGCACCTCAATGTTACTTGAAGGGAGAGGTACATTGAGTGCCATGGGGGTAAATTCTAGCTTGTAACACATTTGTGTATATTCCTCAACAAGTGGGACATATATGTGTGTGTGTGTGTGTGTTTGCTTTTGCAGGTATTTGAACTTTTAGGAGAAACATTTCATTGTTCTCAAGACCTATTTTGGGCGAGCATCTGGAATGCTATGATTTGGCTTTTATCTTTTTCCAACTACATTCCCTTCAAGCCTTTAGCCCCTTCTTCCCATGAAATGAGGGATGATCCCTTCTTGGGTAAGTACACCCGAAAATACAAATATATAAGGGGGCAAGGGGATGAAGTGTGGAAAGTTGTAAGTATGATTGGGAATGGCATGATGAATTTTCAAGGGGACCTCCCAGTAGCAAACCCATCTTTAAGGGTAACCACTTACTAGGGCGCAATGTCAACCACCAAGGTGAAACAGGGCAAAGAGCATAACTTCCAAGCAAACGTTACATAATCAAAACCTGGCTTGTACCTCATGGAGTAAGACCCAATATTTTCTGGAAGCAAGATGATGTGGCAGATGCCATCATGATGAATCTGAGATCTGTGGTGGTGAGGTGGGCCTCTATCTGTGCAAGTGGACGTTGTTAGCCATCTGTCTCTCAGTACTCCATGTCTGCAACCTAAGGGCCTTGAGATATCATCTCCTTAGTTATCCCTAGGAAATGGGAATAACAGGGAAGGCATACGTGTGGTCTTAAGTTCATCGAATGATCATTGTGTGAACTCATCCCAAACAAAGGGAACCCCTTTCTTCAACAAGTGCATGAAGCCCTTGGTGACATTGACACAATTTACTATGAATTGTCAAAGGAAATTAGCCTTTCCTTGTAGACTCTATAACTGACGAATATTGTGTGGGAGAGGCAACTAAATTGTTTCCTCCACCTTTAACAAAACAACCATGATCCCTTTGTTGGATACGATAAAACCCAACAGATACCCCGAAACGAACTAGAAGATGCATTTGTTCGGATTTAACTGAATACGATAGTAATGACATCTTTCAAAGATAAGTCTAAGATGTGCTAGATGATCTACCCTATTGCGAGAGTGAGGTAATCCAGATACGCTTCAACAATGCTTTTCAAATCGTGGAAAGCAAATGACATGGCCTACTGGAAGGTAAATGCAACATTTTTGAGGCCAAAAGGCATCTTTTTCTACACGAAATTTTTCCAAGGACATATGAACGCCATGTTATGTTGATCCTCGGGCCAGATTTGAATATGGTTGTATCCAGAAAATCCATCCATGAAGGAAAAGATCTCTCTTCCCACACACTCATTGATAATGTGATCAATGAAAGGTGTGGGGAAGTTTTCCTTCAGGAAATCTTTGTTCAAATTTCGAAAATCCATACAAACACGTATGGTTCCTTTCTTTTTATTTACCAAAATGGGGTTTGACACCCATTCAGTAAGAGGAACTGGGTAAATAAAACCTTCCCTAAGCAAATTTTCTACTTGAACGTTTACAACCATTGCCTTCCTGGGATATACTGGTTGTAATTTTTGTTGAATAGGCTTAGTATTTTCTTAAGTACAAATCTCATGTTCGATAATGCGTGGGTCAATGATTGGCATTTCCTCATAGGACCAGACAAAAATGTCGCATAACTCTTTAAATAAAGAGGTATACATATGGATACCTTAAGGAGAACAATTCACACTGATAAAAACATTTTCTATGATGCCAGGGGTTCTAAATATGTTGATTGGAATAGTTTCTTATATATTAGCCATGCTCCCCTAAGCATAAAGACCATACTTTTCCAAGGGGTTCAAAGATTGATCAACACCTCCACTCACATCAGATAAAAACTCTCTACTTTCGACTCAACTGAGCTTTGGAAATAAATATGATCGATGAAGCATATCCTCCCATGGTTGTTATGGCCCTGTCAATCCCTCTATAATGGATTCATTAGAAGACAAGACAATATCAAGGCAGTCAAGAGAAGTCGAAGAATTCTGAGCCCAAATGGGATATGGAAAATAATTTTCTTCTTCTGTCCACAAATAAATTGGATCAGAGTCTACAGTAGCTTGTTGGATTGCTTGATAAGCAATCTTTGTTGTAGACAATGGCATGGCCATCTCGACATGCGCAAGACCTTCAATAGATTCACACGGTGAGGGTAACACCCATGTATCTTCAAAATACGTAGTTCTAAACGAACCTACCTGTGTAACGAGAATCAAGGGGTTCAACTTTTGATAGTTGATTGAGGTAGCATGAATGTACGAAACTGGTGTCGAGAAATTGAATGTTCTCATAAGAGAAGGATACATTCCAACATCAATGCTCTCAATTGTCTTATGATATTTTCGATCATGGAGACCATAGATCCTGGATTTTCCACAGAGTTAGAGTAGTTAAATGACATCTTATCTATCATTACTATCTTCCCTTCATGAGGCAAGAGCAAAACTCAAAAACCGATGAGATGGAAACCATTCTCGCATAGGTCCAACTCCTTCCTAACAAAATATTATAGTCGAGTGAAGCGTTGACTACTTCAACTTCAAAAGAAACAGTCTCCCCCCCTAACTGGATAGGAAAAGAGTAAATGAGACCATGCATTCTAAACGATCATCCATCGAACGCGGTTAAAAGAGTAGGAGAAGGGATAAGTTCATGGGAATCGATTTCTTTCCAACAAGACAATGACATAACGCATGTCGAAGCACCTTCATCAATGACAATTCTTCCAATAATTTGTTTCAAATACACAACATTTATTTTTGGAAGGCCACATGGTAGGGAAGACAAGGCTTCACTTTTGCAGCGTTGAACTTTATAATGAGCTTGCTTGAAGAGTCAACAACTCCTATTGCGAACAACAATGTAGCTCGTTGCGACGGGAAAATTTGTAGCACCTCTAAGGCTGACATCACACATGGTGTCTGAGACAAGTCCTCAACAATATAATAGTTGTTTGCAGCTGAAGCATTCAGGTTGTGCAATGCACACTTATACACACCTTTCGGTATGTGTGACACTGTTTCCTTCTCAGGCTTCTCTAAATGGAGATAATTCTAAGGATCTGAATTTTCTTTCCCCTTAGACGTCGACTCAAGATTACTGTAATAATGAGTTTGGGCCGACAAATCAACTTCCTCCACTTTCTTATGGTTCATCGTATTGATGAACGACATTGATCCATCAAACAATGGTGCATTTTGGGTGCCCCCTTGTTGATTTACACCAGAAGATCCCACCTATAAATTATGTCCGTGTGGGAACAGTTTCTTCAACACAACAGGCTATTGCTGCGCTAGCAGGCGTTGGGCCTCTTCTATCTTGGGAACTAATGAGTAAGGTGATCTTCTCTGCAAAGATTGCAAGGGAATTTCACCTTCTTCTTCTCCTTCTTGGGCTCTCGAGCATTCACATCAGATTTTTTATTTTTATTATTGTTTACACCTCCTTTCTTATCCTTGCCCTTCTTATTCTTCCCTCTGGGTTGTTGGGTACCCTTCGGGGCCATCACTTGTACAACGTGACCTTTCGACGACTATACGGTGGAAACAGTCGAAGCCATGCCTTGACCAACCTTAGATGGATGAATGGTCATCTGTTGCATTTGGTTTGAAACCAGCTTTGCGGTAGTGCTTTTTATGAACCTGATAATCACGTCAACATGTGGTCCAAACTTCATTTTTGAAGGATAGAAGCCAGGTCGTGGTGCATCTGGTATAATTTTGTAACAAATCCTAGGTTTTGAGTAGAACAAATCTATCCGCTGGCCCCTTAAGATCACCTCCTCCTTTGAGGTTACTCATGATGTAGATACATATTTAGAGGTGTAAGGCAATAAGGATTTGAGGAACTATTCCAACAATAACTCAGGAGGGACTTTGGATTTGATCAATCTCTTATGTCTCTACCACTCTTGGATATGATCAAATAAGTGAGTGGCCTTGTCTTGTTTAAGTGTAGACAAGAGGTCAGTGCTGACATCGTACCAGACATGAAGCTGGATGTCATTAAGGAAAACCAAGGCCAGATCATGAAACATTTGAAACGCTGAACCTTATCAATGTACCATTTCATTGTGACTCCCATAAGCGTATGTTGGAAGAGATGAAGCCAAATGGAATCATCATTTAAAGAATTTGTTGAACACCATAGATGAAAGGTTGTCACGTGGTCGCCCAGATCCTCACCAGACTTACCTTCAAATTTTTGAATGTCTGAAGGCAACTTGGTGGGGACCGAAAACTCGTTCTGATAATAGAAAACCAGATCCTTTATTAGCTTCCGTAGGTCTGGCAAGTTTAAATTTTCCATAAACGGTAACCTTGGTGTGGTTCCAGAATTCCAATTAGCCCAGTTGGAGCTCCCAGGTTGAGGATTACCGGAAAGGAATAACCTAGGTTGTTACTGACACTAGGTTTCTAGGAAAATTTTTCACATGAAACAAGGGTTGGGGTAAAATCTTGATGACCCTGGTTACACAGAGGAAATCCTCCACCCATCTAGTTTCCATAAGACAAATCAGGGTTTCCCCCTGCTGACATCCCTTACGAAGGGAAACTCCCTTGCATTGGATAGTTCTGATTGAGAAAGGGGTTTCCCCTTGACGACATCATGTGAAAAGAGTAATATCCTCACATGAGATTCCACTGGGCTTGGAAGAGGTTGCCCCTACCGAAATTCCAGACAAGGGAAAGAGATTGCTCTTGAACCCACCGAATAATGTGAATGGGTTAGAAGAAAATGACATGATGAGGGATTGGAATCCACCACCCATACGATCGTCCTATCCCATGAAGGGATTAGGGTCAGAAGACAAGAAATATCTGCTCGCAAGCGAGGGGAATGATGGAGGGATGTGCCCTCCACCCTAAGGAAAGGCTTGGAGGGGAGTTGAAGAACTCCCTACACCAACATTACTACTTTGGGGAAACGATTGAGAACCAAATGACATGTTTTGCAAGTTGAATGATGACATCCCAAATGAAAAAGCATTATATATAAATGACGATGATGAGATCCAATATGCATGTAACCTCTAGCGCAAAAACGTTAATTTCTGCAGGCTCAATCTCTACAATGTCAATGGGACTAGTCGGTACAAAAGTGTCAGTTTGGTCGAGTCGACACCTATGAGGAGGTGGTGGAGAATTCATTTTCACTTGATCAGAAGTAAGAACTTGTTCTCTCCTATACTGATGAGGCAGTTGATCAACGACTTTAAATCACATACTTAAGGTGACTACCAACACAATTACCTAAGTCATCTACGAATGTAGAGCACACCTCTATAAATTCTCCAAGGAAACAATAATCACAAACAACTTCACCAAAACTCCAACTCAGGTGGATTAGGTCCTGAGTATTAAATTTTTACTGTTGTTATTAGGTTATTTCCAAATTTCATGAGCATTTAATGCATTTCCAAAACAACAGTATAAAGAGGATCACTAAAAGAAACACAATCACAAGGTACACAACATTTTATCCTGGGAAACCCTCATGGGGAAGAAAACCCATCAAAACTTCCTCAATAATAGATTTCCAGTACAATGGCAAGACTAAGACTAAAACACCAAAGATAGAACAAGACCAAGCATGTGCCTCTCTTCTCCTTCGTTAGACTTCTTCCTTCAACTGCATCTGTCTTCAAGATATGCGCACTCGATGAGTGAGTGAGTATGTTCAAATGAGACACCATCCTCACATATAAATACAATTTGTGAGGTGGTGCTAGGGTGTTGAATCTTCACTTGGTGGAGCCAACTTCTCCCAGAAGTGGCTAAAACCACTTTACAATTACTAGGGGCTGAATTTACAAATACCACCATACAAATACATGTTGACCAATCCACAAAAGGGGATTTCATCTTATACAAGAACCGACTTGATCAATCCACAAAAGGGGATTTGATCTATACAATATTGACTCAAATATAAGTAGAATATTCTTCGAAGTTACAATAATTCAACACTCCCCCTTAACGAGAAGGGTATTCTATTGACACGACTCAATACAACATCATCAAGAGAAGGAGAGGGAAACATTATCATCAACATCTGGAACACTGATTGGCACATATATAAATCATCAAAAGTTTTTCTCATTATCAACATCAACAAAAACTGAACATCATCATCATCAACAACATGAAGTTGGAACATCAATATCTATATGTGGAAACATAATGAGACAGGTGGATCAACAACAAATTTTGTGGTACTCTGACAGTCCGTTCTTACTGGACCTTCGAGATCTGCCCAAGAATCATAATATTCCCTAGGATATAGAATCCTAAATGATCTACCACTACTGACCACAACTGGCATATACATGCACAAATACTTCGACAGACCGTCCTTACCAGACCTTCTGGATCTGCCCAGGGATGATCAGTCCCCTAGGATATAAAATCCTAACTGAGCTACCCATTGTTGGTTAGGATACCATAGCATCATCAACATCACTCCCCCTTTTGAGGGAGGTCCTTTCAGACTACACCAAGTTTGTCTCTAAAGTACTCAAACTTCACATGCGACAAAGGCTTAGTCAACACATCTGCAACCGGCTCATCTGTGCCAACATATTAGATATTTACAACTCCCTTATGCACCATGTCACGAATGTAGTGATACAAGATCTCTATGTGCTTCGTCTTATCATGGAACAATGGGTTCTTTGTCATCTTATGCAACTTTGGTTATCACATAGAATCATGGTAGCTTCCATCTCTAGATCGAACATACTTGTCAACAACTTCCGAAGCCATATGGCTTCACAACTGGCAGAACATGCTGCAATGTACTCTGCTTCTGTTGTGCTGAGAGAAATACTGGACTGCTTCCTGCTTTTCCATGAAGTCATGGATGACCCCAAACTAAAGCAACATACTGAAGTGCTCTTCCTATCTGAAGCACTTCTAGCCCAATCTGAATCAGTATAACCATACATTTTGAGGTCATGATATCCAATATAACAGAGACCATGATCCAACGTACCCTTAAGGTATCTCACCACATGATTTATATCTACAAGGTGAACATGTCTGGGCTCCGCCAGATACTGAATCAAGGTGTTCTAAACAAATCATATATCTCGCTTGGTATTCATTAGATACATCAATGAACCAATAATCTATCTATATAGAGTAGCACCAACTAACTCTGACGAAGTATCAACCAGGAGCTTCAAATACTGGACAACCAAATATTTTGAGATGGCTTACTTCTGGTTTCTTTCCGGTGAACATTTCTTCGGGGTTTTTGAATCCAAGTGCACTATGGGATAATCTGTTCTGGACATATACTATTGTTGTTGTTGCTTCATCCCATAAATGCATTGGAAGATCTTGATCATGAATCATAGTCTTTATTTATTCCATAATCGTTCTATTCTTACTTTCTGCTACACCATTTTGTTGAGGATTATAGGGAGTGGTGAGCTCCCTCTTAATCCTGACATCTCTACAAAATCTTCCAGATTCATTTGAAGTGTACTCTCCTCCATTGTTGGATCTGGTTTTCTTGATTTTCCTTTTGAAGAGGTTTTCTACCAAGGCTTTGAATTCCTTGAACTTTCCAAATACCTCATATTTTGACTTCAAGAAATAAACCCAAGTCTTACAAGAGTAATCATAAATAAATGATACATAGTATACATACCCTCTTAGAGAGGTTGATGGCATTGGACCGCATACATTTGAGTGGACAAGTTCCAAAATTTCTTTTGATTTATTTTCTCTCTCTGGAAAAGGATTCTTTGTGTTATTTCCTTGTGCACATCCCTTGCATATACCTTCATGATCAACCTTTATTTCTAGTAAACCTGTAACTACCTTGCTCACATATGGTAAGGCTTTGTAGTTTATGTGAGCTGGCCTTCTATGCCAAAGTTTACAAGGACTTTCAGTAGAATGAGTCAAGGATACATCTGAGTGACCCTTTAACTTGTACAAATCACCTTCTTCTATTCCAATAAAAACTGCATCTTCTATAGTTTTTCCTTTAGAACACATAAGAAATTTACCATCTATGAATGCAATCCTGAAACCTTTCTTATCTAGAGCAGAAATAGAAAGTAAGTTCTTTTTGAAACCTGGTACGTATAGTACATCCTTCATTCTCATTGAAGTTCCCGAATCAAGTTTGTAGGTGGCTTCTCCCAATCCTTTGATTGGGTACTGATAATCATCTCCAAGTGAAACTTTCTGGGAGGAGTTTTTCTCTACAAGACTGGAGAGATTGTTCTTCTAACCTGTCATGTGTTTAGAGGCACCACTATCTATGAGCCAAGTATCCTTTCCAGGTGTCACAGATCCCGAGAGAGCGGAAAAAAAAAACATATTATTCAATCTCTTCTTTAACTAACTTCTTGGGTGGCTCATCATATTCAACTACATGGGCATGATGTATTTTGTTATTTCTACTCTTGTATTCTTCCCTTTTGGTAGGACAATTCTTAGCACAGTGTCCCATATTATCACAATGATAACACTGGTAGGAGGAAAAATATTTTTGCCTTCTTTGACCTTTATGATATTTCTGGAATCTCTTTGGAGAGTGAGACTCTTTAAGAAAGAAAGTCTCCTTTTGAAAATGAGACTTTCCCTTTCCACCCTTAGCATGAGCATATAGGGCTTGATCTTTATATTTTAATAGAACGACTTCTCGGTTAGCCACTCTTGCTTCTTTTTTAACACATTCTTCCCATAAATTGTCAAATTGGAGTTTCTCTTTTCTTGCACAAATAGTTTTGATGAAGGCATACCAGGGTCTTGTGAGACCATTAAGAGTTGTCATCATGAGTTCATCTTCATCTAACTTGTCTCCAATTGCCTCTAACTGTTCCTTGAATTGAGAAACCCTAGAGAAATAGTCTTGAACTATTTCTCCTTTTTGCATTCTTGTATTCTTGAGTTGGGTTCTCAAGTTCATCTTCCGGTTGATGTTCCTTTCTTCATAAATTCTGGTTAGGGAATCACACATATATTTTGGAGTATTCTTACAAGATACTTGAGGGATCAAGTGGTCCTTAATAGAATTTGCAATTATTCTTTTATCCGTAATCATATTCTTCTTGTACTTCTCTTTGGCTTCTTCTTCTTCGTGCTCTGTTACATTTTATTTTATGAATTTTTCAAGGTCATTCTCTTCAAGAGTAAGTCCAATTTTGTACTTCCAGGCTCAATAATTTTCCACACCTTCTAACTTGTCAACAAGCTTGGTGCTTGCAGAGATCTTGACTTGGAGCTACGAAAATGACCAAAAAATGAAAGCACTCATAAAATGAAACTGAACTTACCAAGAGATGCGCTGGACTGAGACGAGTTTGCTGGAGCAGACAGTTTCTGAAAATTCCAAGTTTTACCCCTTGAAACTTGACCTACGCAATTCTGGATTGGTGTTTCTGGTATTGGTTATGGTTTCCTGGTTTCCTGGTACCAGTAAAAACTAGGGTTTGAATTTTCAAAGAATCCAACCACCGAAAAGGTTCACTTGAGCTGCCAAAAGATGCGCTAGGGCAAGGCACACTTCCCAAGGTGGTCTTTGGTAAAAAAAAATTCTCCAGTAAAAAGCCCCAATTTCCTTGTACGACAACATAAACATCTAGATACCTAGTGAAATATGTTGTATTTAGTCAAGCTCTGATACCTTGTTAACTTTTTACTGCTGTTATTAGGTTATTTCCAAATTTCATGAGCATTCAATTCATTTCCAAAACAACACTATAAAGAGGATCACTAAAAGAAACACAATCACAAGGTACACAACATTTTATCTTGGGAAACCCTCATGGGGAAGAAAACCCAACAAAACTTCCTCAGTAATATATTGCCATTACAATGCCAAGAGTAAGACCAAAACACTAAAGATAGACCAAGACCAAGCATGCACCTATCTTCTCCTTTGTTAGACTTCTTCCTGCAACTGCAATTGTCTTCAAGATATGCACACTAAATGAGTGAGTGAGTGTGTTCAAATGAGACACCATCCTCACATATAAATACAATTTGTGAGGTGGGGCTAGGGTTGTGACTCTTCACTTGGTGGAGCCGACTTCTCCTAGAAGTGGTTAAAACCACTGTACAATAACTAGGGGTCGAATTTACAAATACCACCATACAAATACATGTTGACCAATCCACAAAAAGGGATTTGATCTTATATAAGACTCGACTTGATCAATCCCAAAAGGGGATTTGATCTATATAATAATGACTCAAATATAAGTAGAATATTCTTCGAATTTACAATAATTCAACACTGAGAACGCATTTGTAACAAAGTTAGGTAAGGACCTTCCGGAAGAAGGCACAGGTTAATTAAGCCCTGTGAAATAGCGAACAAATGAGTGAGAAGCAATTACCCCAACCTCCACTAACCAACCCTTCCCGATTCAAGTACTCGTGCTTCACGAGGCATCCTCTAGAGGTATTGAGAAGTGTGATATGACATCTGCCCCAAGTACCACGAGAAACCCCTCGCAATCACCTCTGAAAATCCTAGGAATAACTATTAAGGATACTAACTTGCAGTTAGTGTCTAGGGGGTATAGTTGACAGTTAGGATTGAATATATGGGTAGGGTAACAAATCTCTAAGCTTCAAAAACATCGCCTCTCGTGGAGGTGAGGGAACTAGCGAAACCCCTAAAATGTGATCTCTCCACTACGTTTAGTCAAGTTTCAGAGGGGTTTTCTCCTCGACTCTCCTTCACACGACCTCATATTTAAATCATGTGTTAGAGGAGGCTCTTGGATATACCTATATAAAAGTTGGATTTTGTGCTCCCTATCTCAGACTCCTAAGTTGCTTTTTTTCCTTGGAGAGTTAACTCTCCAATCCTAATCCAAGGCCCTAGCTTAAGCTAGTTTGTTGACCCTAGAAAATGAAATGTCTAGTTAATTTTAGTTAAACATTTAGTTTACAGGGGTTGTTGTTTACTCAAAAAGGGGTAATGGATGAAATTGAATGGTGTTTTATAAAGACTCAAACAAAAAAACAATTATAAGAACAGAAAATGCAAAATGCACGTTCTTCACTGAAAATATGAGTGCAAAACACTTCAGAAACCAAAAGAAAGCTCTTTCTTTTTATGATATGCAAGAAATGCAAATTTATTTATTTATATTTATTTATTTTAATTTAAGATGAAATGCATTATTGATGCAAATTTGTTTTTGAAATGCAAAGCAACTAAAAAATTATGGAATTGTTTTTGTCAAAACTATGAAAATGAAAAATCTTTTCTTTTCGATGATGCAAAATGCAATTTGAAAACTAAAAAGCACTATAAAAAGAGAAATCACACTTAAAAAAGTTTTCTTCTTCAGCGAAACAATGGCAAGGAATGAAAAATAATACAAAATTACACTTTCTATAAGTTTTTGCTTTTCTTGTTTAGAAGGTAAAAGAAATAGGAAAGATTTAAAGCAAACTTTCTTCTTAACACCATGATCCGGATTTATGAGCGGAACGAAATGAATAACAAACTGAATACAATAACATAGAGATACGAAGAACAACAATAGATATCCAGTGAACAATAACTTCTATTGAATAAATAAAATAGGCTGAAACTGTAAAACTGCAGAACTGAAAACAACTTGCTCGAATGGTGGTAGCTATCTTCGAGAAGAGATGTGGCTGCTACGCGCATCGATCTGAGCATAATGATTACAATGAGGTTCCAGAGGCCTTTTTAACATTACTCATGAATTCCAAAACCCTATACATCCAAAAACCTAACCCTAGGAGATGAAACACCAAAAGTTATGTGGGCACCGATGTGTAAGTTGGTACCTCAACTTCCCGGGGTCATAAATTTTGCATACGACCTCCGATTTAAGTTCGTTATAGCCCGTTGGAAAGATATTTTTGAGAACTACACATTATGCAATCAAAATCTAATGATGTCTATAGTTTGACTGTGGCAAGCTAAAAAAACACTATTTAGGGCCCCAAAACGGCCCTAGAAGTACAAAAAGATGTGTTGACATGAAAAATTTCAAAATAAGCTAGTTAGATTAGGTGGGAAGCAACCAATCTCCACCTGAAAGATGTGTAGGGCTTCAACCATCCCCATAAGTGTAGAACCCATAATTACAAATAATTATAGAAGAACGCGCTAAACTAAAAACTGTCAAGTGGAGCCAGTTGGAATAGGTGGGTAGCCACCAATATCGACCTGTATCACACAATTAAGAAAGAAACAGAAAGAAGGTAAGAAAGAACCCAGATGTTATAACCCTAAATTGCACCACACATGCTTACCTGGCATCAGGTCAACTCACATCTCTTCCTTGCCAAAGCCATGCTGAATAAACTCTTGAAAACCCTCTTAAATCAAGTGGCCCGCGCCCTACCCCTCTACTGCACGCGTTGGAACGCTGGAAGGCCCACTATTGCATGTGTTGGAACACTGGCTGGCCTACTACAACCCGCGTTTACCTAACAAAGCACAAAAACAAGAAAGTTGCTGATGGGGCAAAAAGCGATGGGTCAGTTAACTGAAACTCCTGGCCATGCATGGCCGAGAGTTCGTCCAAAACCCTAGCTCCTTCTAGCCTATAAAAGAAGGGGTAGGGGTACTATTTGGAAGGAGGAAAATTATAGCAAAGAAACTCTGCCCAATTGACGAATCCGTTTGTCCCAACCCTTTAGCCTTTCCTCAAGCTTAAGGAGAATTAAAGCAAAGCAGTTGGAGGACAAAGAAGAGGAGGAGCCCAAGATCAGGATTGAGGAACAGTGGCCGGTCTCTATCATTATTGTAAGTTGAATCATGTTGAGATTAATAAAGAATACTTTTCCCGTCCCAATGCACGAGTTATATATGTTTTATTTGATTTATGCTTAATCTCTAACCATCAAGTAGAAAAATAGCATGCATGCGTAGTGTTTTGTCTTGGTTTCAGGATTGTCTTTGGAAGGAGCAGCGTAAGCAAGCGGACAAAGCACAACGGAGGATCTACACCAAACATCAGTAAAAAGGTTAGTAGGTCTCTTCCAAGATTTTATGTGAAAAAAGGGGTTTGATTTTTGGGGTGATAGGTTAAAAGTGATTTCTTTAGGGTCATGATCTGCATGCAAGTTTAGCCCTAGCTTGTTAGTCCGCAGGGTATTATTTCCCAACAACAGAATTGGCGACTCCATTGGGGATAGATACTCTTAGGGTTTTCAGATTTGGTAGAGGTTTTTGGGTAGTTTAAAGGATCATATTCTCTGTTTATTTAATTGTCTGTTTTCTGTTAGGTCAGAGCTAGCAGGGAACCTGGTTCTTTATACCAGTTTTTCCTTGACTGTGCTTGACATTTATTATCGAGACACACAGAGGTACATGCGGCCTACAAAAGGCCTGCACGTGTGTAACCCGCTCCCTAACCTTCTACAGCCCGCATTTGACTGCCTGATGTAGTGGTTTCAGTAGCGTGTAGGGCTCAGAGAGCTTAAGAGGCAGTCTCCTCTTCCCTGTCAAAATTTTACATTCTCAGGGGGCTTTCTGGATCCTGTCTGGGTCTTGCTGGTTTATAGTCTTGTCTCAGTCTGTTTTGTTGCGTTTGTTATTTTTGCAATTATTTTTCTTTTCTGTTAAGAAGAAGCATCCAAGCCTTTAAGAGACCCGGGTTGTCAAGACCAGAGGCCTTTTCAGGTCTGGGCTGCCTGTGTTTTGTTTTGTCTTAGCATTTATACAGACCCACGGCCTGTGCAAGTTCTGCCCGCGGGTACCCGCGCTCTGTTATAGCTCAGCACGCGTTTGCACGTGTGCTGTTTCAGTGATAGTCGCGGGCTTGACTGGTTGCTTTTCAGCCTGGGTGGGGCAGTCATCCCCTCCTGTGGTGAGAAGTGTACCTCTCAGGGGTTTGAGTCTAGGGCTGCACAGTCAGTAGGTTAGGGCCTCTCATCCTTAGCCTGGATTTTCTTAGTTGATTGTTGATTAAAAAGAAAAAGGAAAAAGAAAGATTTTGTTTTATGGTTTTTAGACAAGTGTAAGAGTCGATGCTTTCTTGATTTCCACTGTGCGTCTTTGCTCTGGTTCTTTGCGATCTGTGCTTTAAGCCAGAATTTTAGTTTGTTTTCTTGGTTTTGTGCTTGTCGGCATTTTCCCTTTGTTGCTTCATTTAGCACTTAAATAGTTTTTTTTTTATCTTTTGTTCATTTGCTTCTTTATTTGAAGATTGTGTCGCTGCATCAATAGCTAGGAAGAAGTCTTTTTTCGTAAGTTTTTTTAGATCATTTAGGAGCATAAGTAGCTCACAGATTGAGCGAAATTTCTTTATGTTTGTTGCATGAAATCTTAGAAAAGTTGAAAAGAAAAGAAGTCTTTCTTAGTGAAAAGTTGCTGGTTTTTGCATTTTTTGTAAAAGTTTTTGTTTCCAAGCATTTCTTATGCATTTTGCTTTGAGTCTTTACACACCATCAGTTTCACTTTCATACCTTGTGACGTAAAAAATCCCATTAAAAGCAACGCTAATTTAAAATCTATTAGACTCTTTTGTTTGTAGGGTTCATACACTAGCTCAGGACTAGGGCCTTGGAATAGGTTGGAGAGTAAATTCTCCAAGGCCACTCAAACCAAACATTGGAGTCTGTCATAGGGAGTGTATAAGTCCAGTTACGTGAAAGTTATTCGGGACCCCCCTCTAACACAGGGGCTAAACACGAGGTCGCGTAAGGAAAGGTAGTAGAGATAACCCCTCCAAAGCCGGACTGAGCGTAGTGGAAAACACATATCGAGGATTTGTTGAGGGATTCCATCGTTTGCATTTGCCATGGGGCTTCGTGGGTCTCGAATCCGTTCGAGGTCCTCATTTGTCTTCCGGACCATTTGCTCTCGATACCCTTGACAGGTTTCGGGCTTGATACCCTACTCATTGTGGTCTACCCGACTATCGACTGTACCCGCCTGGTGACTGTTTGCATGCTGGCAAACTAGTTGCCAATCTTTTCTAGGAACATACACAGGTGACTGTGGGGGTATACCGCGGTACCTAGGAAAGACATCAGGCCACGCTTTGCAGAGTATACCCGGAGGGTGCTTCTGTTTTCGAGTTGCACTTGCATCGGTAAGTTGCTCTAGTGTTGGTTGTTATAACTGTTCTTCCAACTAGTTTAGTGTTTGCTTGATTTATCTCTTAGGGGCTTCTTTTTAGTGTGTGTTACTTTTGGATCGTGTAGAATACCTTAGTGTGTCGTGGATATTCTCACACAGTGGAGGATTCAGAGTTCCGCCGGTCACGAAGGCTTCTGGGCCTGCCGCCGGTTATACTGGAGCCACCCCCGCCACCACTGAGGCGGAAGCTAGACCAACAAGGGTCTTTCGAAGCAACCGGGTTTCAAACCATTGAGCCTGAACAACTCCCGGAGGAATCAATCGCCAATCTTGGTTCGGTTGAAACCCCAACCACTGATACTTGGCTGCAAGTGATTGTGCCAATTCAATTTTACGAAAGCCTGTCAGTGCCTCACAGAGCTATGGCAACAAACGCTGTTACTTCCTCTGGGAATTCTTCCATTCCCATCACCGTTGTCACCACAGGAGAAGCATCTCCTAACTTTCCATCGACGATCTGAGCCACTACTGTCTCGGCCACAACTATGTCGCATAGTGGCACGTTCCCATCTATTGCGGTGACCACACCTCCCTTCACACCTAGTGCGACAGGCCCTCCGTTCTCATATGGTATGCCTAGTTCAGGTACCAGTCCTGCACTCACTTACTCCACTTTACAGACTTTGGGTCTGGGGGCAGGGTGCTCTAACGCTCCTCTGCAAGGTCAACTTGGGGGTATTCATGTTCCTTTTAATGCTTTTCCTTACGCTGGAGGTCATATTTCTCCTTCGTCCCCTTCGCTTGGTGGTCTGCATCAGCAGTCCGTCGGGTAGCCTGCACACACGAGTTCATTTGGACCAGGGAGTCAAGGAACACCTGCGCAAACTCTGCCGGTAGGTTCGTCACCATTTGTTTGGAATGGGACGTTTGGTAATAACACTTTCACATCCACTGCTTTCCCATTTGGGGGCACACCCATTTTTGGACAGTCTACTCCGGCGCAGGGTACTATTCCTGCGCCAGGGGCACATATACCAGGACCTTGGAACTCAGGACAAGGATCCGTTCCTTCCTCTGGAATGTCGTTCTGGGGTAATTCTTTCCACAGTCAATGGAACCCCGAACAAACTTCTATGCCTCTCCCATCGGGACCGACATGGGGTAATCCTTCCCAAAGTCCGTCAAACATGATGAATGCCCAACATCCTATGTCCTTTATGGGGAATCAACCAATGATGTTTCCACAGATGCAAAACCCTTACGCTGGTCAGGGCCATGGTTTCTACCAGAATCCAGGCTAGCAGCCAAACTTTTCCTGGCAACCTGGTGCCAGTCAAACTCCAGGACCCTTTTTCCTAGGCTATCAGCAGCAACCCAAACTACCATTCCTGGCGACGTTACACTTTCCAGGTTTAACAAGGTTGTTAAATGATCCTATTTGTCACGATCTACGTTGGCCTCCTATGGCAACGAAGTTGCCTTCGGACATTCCAAAGTTCGAGGCCAAGCCTAACGAAGATCCAGGTGATCATGTGACTACTTTCCACCTTCGGTGTTCATCTAACTCACTGAAAGATGACAATGTCCAATTGTGATTGTTTCAACACACTCTTATTGGGAGTGCCGCGAAATGGTACATTGAGCTTGATCGCTCACGATATTCTTCTTTTGGCGAACTGGGTATGGCCTTCCTTAACCATTTCTAGTTACTTGTGAGATACGACGCGGGCACAGAGCTGCTTGCTAATTTCGAACAGACGACAACAGACCATATCTCTAACCATATCCGAGAGTGGCAATGCCGAAAGAGTCTAATCAAAGTGCCAGTTCCACCAGCATTCCTGCTTGAGTGGTTCCTTAAGTCTTTAGTCCCCCAATTATCCAAAGACGTCGCAACTTCTGGGGTTTTTTCCAAGGAAGATGCCATCATGAGGGATCAACAATTTGAGCTTATCTATTCTCAGTCTGGTTTATTATATAACATCCTGCCGGATGCACCACGATCAATTCTGGATAAAACTAGACAGAGAGCTGGACCACATGCCGATGGTATTGTTGGTTCAGCCCAAACCAAGCCCGCTGAGCAATTGACAAAACAATTGCAACAGTTATCTATACAACACTCCGCGTCCAACCAGACTACTGCTTCTGCTGCTCCTCCTACCCAAACGTCGAAAGTACACTCCGTGCAGACGACTAACCCAAAGGCCAACCAACAGCCTGAAGGGAAGAAAAAACAATGAAAGAAGGGTAAGGGGGAGAAAAAACCCACTGACAGTGCTGGCGAGGGCACCACAGAAAAGCGGAAGGCGAGGTATCCGTGCAACTTGTGTGCGGAAGACCACCCGACCCATCTATGTCCTCGACTTGCAGAGGCCCAGAAGTTTGTCACACAACAACTGCAAGCCGTGTTGACTAATCCCTTTCAGCATGGGCAAAATTTAACTCAAGCCTCTACAAGTGCCGAAGGGGGAAGCCAAGAAACCTTCCCTCCTCCAAACAACTCCTCATCCATGAATGTATATATGGTTAGGGGTGATGATTTAATAATGACTAGAGTGCACGACTATAGTAAACCAAGTGCCTCTGAAAAGGGTAAAGAAGCCGAGATCCCATCTCTTCCTCTACAGATTGAGAAGACGTTGGGAGAAACGATGATACACATTCCAAAGGGTGCATTTAAGAAAGCTTCTCACAATCCAAACGCAAGGGCCGCCCATAATTACTCTGTGGTGGAAGATTTATCTCAAACCCCTTGTGCTATGTCCGCTTTGGAAGTCCTCCAAAGTTTCCCTGCTCAGAGGAAATCCTTGTTGACTGCTTTAGGCTCTACTGAGACTTGTAACCCGAGTAACATCATGTTAGATACGACTGACTTGAAGCCTCGTCGGCCTTACCATGTTGCGTTTCAGATAGTAGTGGCTCATCCCACACAAACTTTTACACGGAATATCTTCCGCACGGTGGTCGACGAGGGCGCTTCGACTTGCGTTATGTCGTTAGCATGCTGGAAATCCATTGGTCAGCCCGAGTTGTCTCCATCACCTACTCTCCTTACTGCATTCTACGGTCATTCATTCCGACCACATGGCATCATTCCTTCTTTCCCTGTGTAGTTAGGAGGGAAGACCGTGTGCGTCGAAGTAGAGGTAGTCGATGCCCCCCTCGACTACAATCTCTTGTTAGGTCGTAGTTGGACTTATGCTATGAAAGCGGTGGTTGCTACAATTTTCTGAGTCTTGTTATTTCCACATGAGGGTCAGATAGTGACCATCGATCAATTTTCCTTCTCTAGACCTGACCCAGCCTTGGGGGCATCCACGGTTCCCATGATTGATAATCCTCAAGCCGATGTCATTAACGTAGGAGTTGGATTGTGCCCATATTTGATGGGTACTTTCGATTACCCACCTCCTCATGGCGATGTCAAGTTTATATCGACTCACCACAAGGCTGAGATTTTTCACGTCTCATCATTTCGCACGACTTACTTTCAGGATCCGTGGATTCTTCCTTCCCCATCAGCCACGATGGATGAGACGGGGCACGCTGGCATGTCCACGCCCTTGTCGACCGCTGAAGTAGCATACTCTTGGTCTAGCAAGCTTCAGCTACTCCTGATCTGACTCCCACATAAGAGTTGGATCCGCCTCTTGAGCCTATCTGGGCTCAGGGTTCTCTCGCCAATACCGATTCGTTAAACTTAGTCTTGCCTTCTGACGAAGCTGTAATCGAAGCAATGACTAGTCCGGACAAACCTTGGGAAGATATTCATCACAGATCATATTTCCTCCCAGAGTTAAGTCGAATCGAGGCAGGAGAATTCACTATCACCATGCCAGGAGATCAACCATGTCCCATTAACCTCTTAGCTACACAAGAAATTTATGCTGAGGGAAATATGGCGATTATCGCTGCTACGATACCTATCAACATCTCTCGAAACCCTGGCATCGTGGAGAATGTCTTCGTCGGAGCGAATTGCTCCCCCGAAGAGATTCAAATTTACACGGATCTTTTCAAAGAATTCTGCGACGTTTTTGCCTGGTCTTATGAGGAAATGCCAGGCATCGATCCGAAAATTGTTGAACATGAAATCACAACGTATCCTGATGCTAATCCTGTTCGAAAAAAACTTCGTCCAGTTAATCCGAGGAAAGCAATGACCATCAAGGCTGAGGTGGAGAAATTGCTCAAGGCAGGGTTCATTTACCCTATTCATTTGACTCAGTGGGTGTCAAACCCCGTGCCGATCGATAAAAAACAAGGCACGATTCGTGTATGTACCGATTTCCGGGATTTGAATAAGGCATGTCCAAAAGATAATTATCCAACCCCATTCATCGATCAGATCATTGATGAATGCGCCGGTTGTGAAGCCTTTTCGTTCATGGATGGTTTTTCAGGATATAATCAAATCCAAATCAAACCTGAAGATCAACACAAAACGACATTCATTTGTCCGTGGGGTACATTCGCCTATCGAAAAATGCCTTTTGGTCTCAAGAATGCTGGAGCCACTTTCCAGCGGGCCATGTATTTTGTGTTTCACGACCTCAAACATATAGTCGAGGCCTATCTAGATGATTTAGCATGACACTCTCGCAAGCGAAAAGATCATCCTACACACCTCAGACTAATCTTTGAACCCTGTCGCTACTTAAGGATTCGCTTGAATCCCAACAAGTGCAGCTTTTGCGTCACGTCAGGACGTTTGTTAGGTTTCATCGTTTCAACAACGGGGATCATGGTCGATCCTCTTAAGGTGGAGGCAATAGTCCAGTTGCCCCCCCCACGCACAATCTTACAACTTCAAAGTCTTCAAGGCAAGGCGAACTTCTTACGACGCTTCATCACCAACTATGCCGAAATCACCAAGGGCTTTATGCATTTACTGAAGAAAGATGTTCCCTTTTTCTGGGACGAAGCCGCTCAATGCTCTTTCGACGCATTAAAACACGCCCTTACTACCACACCTCTGCTACGACCACCGAATTATAACAAAGACTTCTTATTGTATCTGGCTGCCGCGGAGTCAACCATAGGCATGGTTTTAGTTCAGGAGGATGATTCGTTTTCCGAATACGTGATCTATTACCTGAGTCGAGGCCTCGTAGGACCGGACCTTAATTATACCCATCTCGAAAAACTTGCGTTGGCAGCAGTTCATGCTGTTCAACGGTTCCGTCACTATGTTCTGTTTCGCAATACCACCGTTGTTGCCGTCGTGAATCCATTCCAGTACATGTTGACACGACAAGTTATCGACGGAAAAATCAGTAGATGGATGGTAATCCTCCAAGAATTTGACTTAGACTTCGTTTCAGCCAAGTCCAAAAAGTCATTGGTCTTCGCAGAACTTATCTCGGAACTTCCGGTTGAGTCAGGTGACGTTATGCCCGAGGAATCGCCTATCCGGGGGGATATGTTTTTGATTGAATCGTCAGACCCCTGGTACGAAGATATATTGATCTATCTCCAGACTTTGAAGTGCCCCACCTCTACTTCTCGTGATGAGCGTCGACGGATACGCCATCAGGCCAAGAACTATCTCATACTCAATGATACGTTGTATCGGAGAGGTGTAGACTGCATCTTGCGTCAATGTCTCACTCATGAGGAGGCCGTCATAGTGCTCAACAATTGTCATACAGGAGCTTGTGGCGGTCACTTGTCTGGGTTGGCAACAACCCAAAAGATTTTACGAGTAGGTTACTTTTGGCCCACACTTATCAAAGATTGTATTGAGTCGGTCAAGAAGTGCCATCCGTGCCAAATCTTCTCACGGAAGATGAGGGCACATCCAGCTCCTATGTTTCCTGTCATCACAGTTGGTCCCTTCACTAAGTGGGGGATTGATTGCACTACATGCAACCCCCCATCAACAAGGGGGCACCGCTATATCATTGTAGCTGTCGACTACTTCACTAAGTGGGTCGAAGCTATGCCGACGTTCAAAGATGATGGAGAGACTGCAACTCTCTTCTTATTTAACCAGATTATAGCACGGTTCGGTGTCCCAAGAGAGATTGTCACTGACCATGGCAGTCACTTTCAGAATCAAATGATTTCCAAGTTAACTTCAAAGCTTGGGTTACGAAAAGAACACTCATCACCTTACTATCCCCAAGCCAATGGGCAGGTGGAAGCTGTAAACAAAACTCTTAAGACGATTCTACAACGAACTATCAACTCAGCCAAGTCAACTTGGCATTTGATGTTATACTCGGCATTATGGGCTTACCGAACCTTAGTTAAGACTGCAACCGATTTCTCACCTTTCCAACTCGTTTACGGGCTGGAGGCAGTCTTGCCCATCGAATGTCAAATTCCATCTCTGAAATTGGCAGTACAGTTATTGCCAGACACTTCGCCGCTTGAAGAACGGTTAGTACACCTTGAGCAGCTTGATGAACAACGTCGCGATGCGGCCCTGGCCAACGAGGCTCATAAACATAAGGTCAAGTGTCAATATGATAGGTCCGTTCGTCCTCGGGTTTTTTCTGAGGGTGACCTTGTTCTGGTCTATGACCAAGATAAGGACCCTTTGGGGGCAGGAAATTTTAAACCCATGTGATTCAGACCCTTCATTATTAAGGAGGTTTTAAAAAAGGGCGCTTATCGTCTGGTCGATTTTGAAGGGAATGCTTTGGCCGAGCCTAGAAATGGGCTCTACCTCAAGAAGTATTACTCATAGCACGGTCACTGTGGGTAACTTTTTGTAACATATGTATAGTCTTTGTACTATTACTTTTTTACATTTCTTTTAAAACATGTTATGGATGTGTCATTGATGTTATCTTTCGTCAATATGGCAGATGTCAAGTGAGTCTGAGGTGTTCGTTGGGTATGCGGATGGGGCTAGTCGACACACGCGGAGGCTTGCCTCCGTGGCTGCGGCTTGGGTAATCTTTACACCACGGGGTCAGTTGTTATCTTCCGGAGGTATATGCTTAGGTAACACCACAAACAATGTTGCTGAGTATAGTGCAGTTATTGAGTTCCTTCGTGACGCTTTGTCATTTGGTATCTCTCGTCTCTGGGTCTATCTAGACGCTCAACTGGTTGTGTCGCAGCTAAACAGAATATACCGGGTTCATGACCCAACTTTACACCAACGATTCCTTCGGGTACGTCTCTTGGAACACAACTTTGATTATATCACATATTTTCATGTTCCTAGGAGTTTAAATCAAATCATAGATACTCTAGCTAATCACATTTTAGATTGGCATCTTGCTCACATATAAAAAGATCATGAACATAAACATGTAAATACATTCTTGTACACATAATCCATAAGACACAAAAAAGAAATAAAAACCATATATAAACATCATAAAAAATCCTCAGAGTACATAGATGGGCGCAAGCGCCTAAAAAGTGGGAACAATAACGAGTCACTGGGGCTTATGCCCTCAAAAAATATATACATATCAGTGCTCGTGGAACTTAAGAGTCTAACGTCTGCTCAGGGCCTATGGGCCCTGTTATAATCATGTACAACCTGGGCTAAACGCCTAAACAATCGGACCCATGTCCGAGGTGCCCCCACAACATGAGGCTGCATGGAAGGCGACAGGTCCTCTATCTCTGCCATGGGAACTGTGCGAGTGAGAGCAGTAAAGTTCCGCTCAATTCACCTCAGGACCCTCTCGGCCTCTCCCGCTGGGAGGTTCCCTGCTACTGCTGCTCCTCCAGCGGCGACAACTGCGGCTTCTGGTCGTGTGCGACGCCTATTCCGTGCATAATCGACAGGTCGCACGGGTCCCACATCTGCATGCAAAAAATGTTCACCCATCAAAAACTCTAGTATACAAAAACATGATATATATATCAAAAAGACATAAAAATTACATATGCAAACAAAAAAAAACTGTATAGGTGGAGACTTACCCATCTCCCCTCGCTCCTCACCAGGAGGCACTGGTATCGCTGGATCTCTGGAGAAGTCAATCCCTGCGTATGGGTAGTCCTCAATAGCTGGGATCTGTCGCGACAACCAAGCAAAAAAGTCGTCGTTGAAGGCCTCTGTGGTCCTTCCACCACCCTGTCGCGGCAACAATGCTGCCCATCTGCATACTGCGGGGAAAGTAGCCAGATGTCCTCGTACTGTCAGCCGAGGACTAAAACATGGAACTCTCTCAAAGAAAAACGAACACAGGATGGTCCCAAACCCGAAGTTCCTGTGTGTCCGCTATCTGCAAGCTGTCAATTGACCTGTCATGCTCGCTAGTAGTGTGGTACTCCAATAAAAAATTTGTGCATTCATGCACTGGATTGCACAGTTCATCTGTGCGCGCGAAGCCTGATGCACGACTGCGGAGCCGATAATCCACCCAATGAGCGATAAAATAGTCTGGAGGGCGAGGCTGGTAATCCTACTAACGGGTACCGAAGAAGTCCTCTGATCGGTCCCAGCCTCGCAATACTCCTCTATCAACTCCGAGACTTTGCTCGGCCCTGCAGGAAAAGTCTGAAGGTTGACTGGTTCCCCTCTCCTCAAGAGGCCAGTCAAAAAATAAATATCCTCAGTGGTGGGCACCAAGGATTGCCCCTCTATCATGAAAGCCTCTGCATCAGGGTGCCAATAGTCAACCAGGGCGTTCAACAGCCTTGGTTGTGCGTGCATAAATGGACACAAAAATAATTTTACCAAACCACACTGCGTCAGTACGGCCATAACATTCGGATCTGCGGCCACTAACTCATTGGCGGCCTCGTGCTCCCTCTCCCTCCACTGAACATACATCCTGCCAACACAACAAAGAAAAAAGGAGGGCATCAGTACTTGTTGAAGTCATTTTTTCCACAGCGCAGGGGGTACCTGCGGCCTGTAGAGGCGAAAATCGCGGGTACCCGCGGGCTGTCCCTAGACAACCTGCGTTTGCCTAGGGCCGACCTCTTTGAGGTCGACGCCCACCCCCAAAATCAATTAAATGCAATAAATTAAGTATTGAATAACAAGATAAGGGAGTTTGTACTTACTTGGTCCAAGCAGAAGTCCGCTTCGTCCACTGTAGCTCCCGGAATCACGATCTTTGGCAAATGGGGTCTTTTGGCTCCAGAGTCAATTTCCAAATCAGCAATGGTGATAATGAGCTGCCAGCTTCTATTTATAGACTTTTTGGCCTCTTTTTGTCACTTTTTTGGGCCCCTTTATCAGTTTCTTTATACCAAAAACCATTTTGAGTGGTTCAGGAGTTATATGGGAGGGATTTGATCAGGTATTGGGACAATTTTCATTGAGTTTCAAAAAATAAAAAATAAAAAAAATCTATTGACGGTCCATAATTTTTTTTTCAAAATTCAACTTGAGCATATAGGGTAGGATTTCATCCCAACTGTTGCATCTCGTTGCCTTTTATTTTTACGATATAGGATCGATCCCATCCGGTTGTGACACAAAACCGTCATATCTTCTCTAGAAGTGTCACAACTTGGTGGTAGAGCTTGCCGAAACATGGATTCCCTAGGTAGTTCCTGGTTGCATTATGGTGTCCATGCCGTTTCTACCAACACTGTAGTTTCGGGAGTCCGTATAGTCTTTCCTGAATATGAGTGTGAGCCTCATTCGCACGGGTATTTTTCACTTTTTGTCTTACCCTCCGGACTCCCAAAACATAACGGGTCTCCTTTTAAGCCCTTTTCAGACCCTCTAAACATGAAGAGATTGCCGAGCGATCTTGTGACCCTTCACGCTCGTTAAACTAAAATTTGAAGTCACGTCTGTCCGGCGGTAGTTTACCCCTTTTTCGGTTCGGATGGTCAACTGTACGAACAAAGGAATACTCTATTGAATGTCCATTCTTTAGAAGAGTATCCTCAGGTAAGATTTTATTCCTTTTTCGGGCCCGAGGGACTAAATTTATGAAAAAGAAACCCCCCCGGAGTCCATAGTTAAGCTCTTTTCAGACTCCCTAAAATTGAAAAGATCGCCGAGTGACCTTATTCTTTAATACTCGTTAAAATGGTCCAGAAGAATATTCCTGACGGAGTCCATATTTAAGCTTTTTTTAGACTCCTTAAAATTGAAAAAATAGCCGAGTGATTTTGTCCTTGTCACACTCGTTAAAATGGTTTTGAATTGACGTCTAATCGGTGCTAGTTTACCCCTTTTTCAAATCGGCTAGACTATTGTAAAAAAGGTACCCCAATGGAGTTTCCTTTTATGCTTTTTCAGACTCTCTAAATATGAAAAACCACCGAGCTTCCCTTCTTTGGGCTCGTTAAAATTACATCGAAGGACATTACCATTGTGTGTTCTATCAACCGCATTTGCATCCTTTACCCTTCGACCTATTAACAGTTTGCCTTTGCGTCTTAACACCTTTGGCCACTGGAGGATTTTTCCTGAGTATCATTTCCTTAGAAAACCAGTCTTGTCCTTTTTCCTTGAGCTTGTATGTTTGCTATACTCGTTCCTCCATTGTAACGTAATATTCCTTTATTCTTTTTTCAAAATCAACAAAAAGAACAAAAAAATCAAATATACCCCAAAAAGAGGATGGGAAAGGTATTTTCTTTATTGGCAGCATTATGAGTCGCCCTTGGATAAAGCACATCTGTTCGTTTGATTCATCAGACTATGGGATGTAGTATGACCTTAGGAAGCTTTGCTCGCTATATTGAGTTGTGTCCTCCACCGTTTGGTTACTCTTCCAAACATATGGAGAGTTTGCGTTGCCTCC
>ML788432.1:400256-417657 GCA_009831015.1 Picea engelmannii
GAAGGTTAACCCTAAAATGAGGAAAATGGGTTAAGTGGTCAAGTGGCTATTGGATACATGGACAAGTGGAAAATTGGGCAAAGTTGGACATAGGTGACTATGTGGACAAAGTGGCCTAGAAGATGCTTCTAAGGAAGCTACTTAGAGAGTATAAATAAGAGGAAAAACTCTCTCTTTTTAATCACACTTGAGCATATTGAATATCTACAGGTGACTAAGGTAACCAAAGGATATCTAATCCGAATTTTAGTGGGAAGGTGAAGTAAATAAGGCCGAAATTCAAGGGAGGATAAATTCTTTTGATGATGCTTTCTAAGGTATGTTATTTACAGGTCATCTCACCATTTTTGCAATAATTTGTTTTCTAGAATGATTCAAACCGTGAAATTGGGAGGCCATTGAGGAAACATATCCAAGTAGCTGTGATATGAATTTCAACTTGTGGGTCGTTTTATTTTTGGAGTTACACTCTGTGGAAAATAGGGTTTGTGGTTAGTCTTGAAACTAGTCTAAAACAAGTGTTTCAGGTAAAAACATCATAAATTATTCATAATAGATCCAAATACAATAAGACCAAATGTGTTGGTTAGAGTACAGTCTGTAGTATTCTGTGTAAAATTTTCAGATCCATACAACAAATATTCCATGTGGGGCATGCTCTACAAGTTCACTCTCTAGAATAAGCCAAAATTCAACAAGGTATGCCATTTTTGCTATAACTCCTTTTCTGAGAGGTTCCAAGTAGTGACACCTGGAGGAATTGCATAAAACACACTAAAGAACATTATGTACTATTTTCAGATCTTTATTCATTACATGTACATAGTTATGATTATTTCAAGTTAGGTTTGTTGACTAATCCAAAACTAGTCATGTGAGACTAAAGTAAAGTTTGATGAAAATGCTAGTCTCTTGTTGTTAAAGTTAAGGAAGGTTTGCAAATTGAGGTACAGGTTGGTGCATAGTTGATGCACTTATTTATGGTACAAGTTGATTACAGGTTGTTTGGTATAGGTTGGTGCATGGTTGATGCACTTGTTTATGGTACAGGTTGATTACAGGTTGAGGTACATGTTGATGCATGGTTCAGGTTATTGGTACAGGTTGTTTGGTGCAGGTTGATTGGTACAAGTTTACAACAGTATATCTCACAGTGATAGTGTGACAATGGTTCCATCATTCTACTTATACGTCAAGGCGGTTGGATGGGGCAAGGACAGATGTTTGGAGCCACCTTCCGGTTGTAGCCAGAGAACACAGGGGGTTGTAGCCTCCGTCTGGTTGTTGCTAGAGAATTGGGGAGTTGGAGCTTCCCTCGGGTTGTAGCCTGATAAACTAGGGGGTTGGAGCCTCCTTCCAGTTGTAGCTGGAAAACAAAGGAAGTTGGCGCTTCCAATGAATGCAATTCTTCAAGACATATAAGAAAAAACATTCTGTGGTTTTCTCCCGCTTTGGGTTTCCATGTAAAAACACTGGTGTACTGTGTACGATTGTTCATTTGTTCATTGTTTATTTACTCTACAAATATTGGATGATAATGCTACATTTATATAACACCTACATTATATGGTTAAAAAGGATTAGATTGCTCTATTACTGATTCACCCCCCCTCTCAATAATCCAACACATTCCTCTTATATGGGCTCACAACCATGTTCTCACTAATCCACCCGAATACCCCATTCGAGGGAATGCCTTTACTATTTTGTTTCTCATGAATTGGGTAATTAATTATTTTATATATTCCATGTTGGATTAAAATAACAATGTCATCCCTAATATTTCTTGTATAAACACAATCTTCTTTCTTATTCTCCACTATTCATTCAATCCCTGGGAACATTGATTAAAGATATGGAGCAATTCAAGAGAGAGATTTGGGTTGACTATGGTGAAATTCAAGAGGCAACTTTCAATTGACTAAAGTGAAATTTAGGAGAGAGCTTTGAGCAAATCAAAGGTTAGTAAATTTTTCCAATTTTCATTATCTATGGAAAAAATCCTATTTTTAGAACAAAACCTAAACACTATAGGATTTTATTTTGTGAACAAAATGGAATTTTTAAAAACTTTTTGAAACTGAAACCTTAGAGATTTTAGGTGATTTTAGCGGGGGGGAACAAAATACGCTATTTTTGTTTTAATATTTTAGGGGAAAAAAACTAAAAGAAAAAGAAATGGAAAACAAGAAAAAAACAAAATAGAAACAAATGCAAATTTAGAAAGAAAATCATTTAAATAAAACAAATTTGAAAATGGTCCATTGGATGTTGCTTGGGTGGTTGGGAGGAATGATTGTTACCCTCCCCACCTAGGTTCAAATCCTTGAAGTAACATGTTGTGCCCTTTAATGGGTCTATAAGATGCTCGTGTTGTTTGAGCCCCCAATACTCCGAAAAATACCCGGCCACCCCATGTTCTCTCGCGAATTTCGGGCAGGTTTTCCGTCGACATAGCGAGCATCGATATCTGGTGCCGTGAACCACTTATTAAAAAAATAAAAAAAAAGTTAAAAAAAAATAGAAATGTGAAAACAAATATAAAAAAACCAAACAAATATTAAAAAACAATTAATAAAAAATAAAAATAGATTTTAAAAAATATTATTATTTTTAAAAATTTCTCCCATCCCCTCCCTTCCCTACCACTCTAAGCCCCCCTCTCCTTGCATGTTGCTCCGAGCACTTGGAGTGGTGGGTGGGGAAGGTGGGAGAAGGGGGATGAGGCAACGATGGGGAGAGGTGAGGATGAGGGGGAGGAGAAGGTAGGGGATGAACGGAATTAGTTTTTTTTTTTTTTTAAATAGGTTCTAATAGTTTTTATTTTTTTTCTTATAAGAATGTTTTTTTTTAAATGATATTTAAAAAAAAAAAATTAAAAAAGTTTTTTATACTATTATTTTATAAAAAATTTAAAGATATATTTTTTAGTGGTTTAAAAAAATAAATAATAACTTCATATTAGTATTCAATTTTTGATTTATTTTTAGAATATACTTTATTTTTACAATTTAAAATTAAAAACGTAGAAAAGGTACTATTTTTTTTCCTCGGAGAAAACTGTTTCATAATTTCATTATTAATAACAAATTACAATCCTCATCTACTGAAAAACATGTCTGTTAGAATCTCCAAACAATAATCCAATATCAGGAGATATATAAAAAAGGAATCAAATAGTTCTCCTATCCCCCAAAACTATACATACTCCCATATGCTCACCGAAAAAATCACATCTAATAAATGTCCTACACATCTTCTTAGTGCTCCTATGAACCTCAAAATAACTATAGATAACTTAAAAATGTCATTTGTGCTCTTAGAATAACAATATACATAGATATCATACTATCAAAAAAGGTCCATATAAGGCCTCCTATCTCGAGCCTTTCTATGTCATCAAACTTTTTCCATATTTTCTATATAGGAATGATTGAAAGAAATGATTCATGAACATATTCAGGTGTACAACCATCCTTCTCTTCACTAATATTCCAGTGTCCTACATCCAAAGACAATCTAGCTTTAGAAAGACCATCAAACAATCCGTTTTGTTCCATGTAGACACAGTGAAAAGAAACATGATCAAAAGCATTCACCACGGGTTTGATTACCTCATATATAGACCTTAGAAAGCAATTGTTTAATGATAACCATACAATCCCCAAAATTTTGTAATTTATGGGCACCTTTTTCAAATGAAACTTGAGGGTTAATTCCAAGGCCACCAATGTTACATGGTTATTTGTTCCTCTACCTAAGATAGCTTTAAATTTCACTTTATGAGAATCATTATAACACATAATTCCCCTTGGTCCACTATTCCATGGATCTCCTTGGGCATATCCATCAAAATAGGCCCATTTGCTCGATTTATCCACCGCTTCCTTTACTAATGGCCTTGCAAGTTTAGGATCTTTTGATCGCCTAAAACATTATAGAATATTTAATCCCTGAGTAGCACACTGGAAAGTAGGAATATTTATCCTTGAAAAGATTATTATTCCTTGTGATATAGATTCCCAAAGCTATAATGAGAGTAAAGCTTTGAAATGATTAAGAAAGGATTTTTCACACCATGATTTAACCCAATCCTCCAAAGAAGAACCAATCCACAAATCTTTCAAACTAGCAAGACTCTCCACTTCTTTGTAGGCCTACACATAGTATGGACATAAGTTAAACATGTGATATAAGGTCTTCTCATCAATTTTTCATAAATTTCATATGTTAGGACCTGAACTACACCTCTTCTGCAAGCTGTCGTATGAGAGAACCGTATTCCTGAAAATCAACCATAAGAATATCTTAGTCTTTAGTGGACATTTAAATTTCCAAATTTGCTTGAAACACTAAGCTCGAGTCCCCATATTTTCATTTTCACATAGGGTTTGATATCCAAGTTTTGGAGTATGTTGACCCCATGTAGGGTTCTTGGACCACAATAATTCATCTTCCAAATATGATATATGAACATGATTGGATTTTCGAAAGACAATATAACCCAATTGTTCTTGAGCCTCTTCACCATGTAGTCCAATAACTTCAACTAACTTCCATTCTTGGTCCCAGATTAAGGAAACATCTAAATCAACAACTTGACCAAGAGAAACATAATCTTTCTTATGTAATGAATTGACTTAGATATTACTAATCCTAAAGGAATCACCATAACCAACCCATGGGTTTATCCCAAATTTTATGCCATTTCCATTACCCACTTTCCATATAATCCATGTCCTGACCACAACGAAAGCCAATACCACTCCTCTCCATACTATAGATACATTATGTATATATTTTATTGTCATTCTTATCCATTTTTCAATGCTATTAGGGACCACATATTTTTGAAAATTCACTTGACTCCAAAGACTCTCACAAATTATCAATCTCCATCTAGTTTTTTTTAACCATAAGTGAATTTGTATTAATATATATAAAACTTTGTTGTGTCGAGGCTAACAATAAGTAAATTTACTATTTTTGGACTTCCCCATGCAAAGCACATTCTTATATTTAATTCTACAGACAAAAACAGATGCACTAGACAAGAGTTCCAAGTGTTCCTAGAAGTTGTTTTACTAATAAATTGTCCCGAAATACATTTAAATCTAAAAAAACATCCATATTGTATTAAATTAGCACGTTGTCGTGATCTTCCTACTCCTCGCTAGTGTACTGGATTCTTGTACCTTTGATGTCCATTGGTTCCAGATTTTGAAAGACTGTCTCTGCCTCAATTCTCCCTCCATGAACAGAGCTTTGAGTTCCTTAGTTTTTTGAAGCCAAATAGATGTTCTCCATCTACTATGAAGCAACTAATACTCACAACTTCCTACATTATACTTCCATAGTATCAATTTGATGCTTTTGTGAGAGGATAAGGCTCAAATGTTTGACACTGTGAGTGGCACATAAGTGTTCCAATTCTTCTACCTTGGAGGAGAGAGCCAATATGGCATTGTTGTTGGCCTGAGTAACCTTCTCATGTATAAACAATACCTTCTTAATCTCATGGAGGTTTTTTCTATCCATTACAGTCCAATTGGCCTTCCAACTAAACTTCTCAAACTCTGAAAGGAGAGGTCACAACACATTGCTTCCTAAACCATGACAATGACGAAAGTAGAGCTCCCTAATTCATATGAAACCAAAAATTGAAACTACCACCATGCAGAAAAGCATACTACCAGAGTCTGATATTAAAATCCAAACAAAATTTATAATCAAAATACTAGTAGCATGACACCAAAGAGATCCCAAGATGTCAACCTCCCTTGTTTGCCGTCGAACAACACCACTATGGTCTAGAGTGCCCCATTTCCATGCACATACAAAATTATGCACCTTGCTAAGCTGAATCCCCACTCCACTGAGATTCCTCTCTGAGACAATAATTCGAATAAAACCCTATTTGTTTAATCCCAAATTGCTTAACCCTCGTCATACTTTTGCATTGATATGCGGTGAGTGGAGCCCTCAAGAGTAAATGAGCATAGGGGCTCACTTTCTCTTGTGGTCTCACCACCATCTACTCCACTTGTGTGACCTCGTGGAACACATGTTCGATTAGACATGCACTATTGAACATTGGTCAGATGGTTTTATTTGTAACACTACCCATAGACATTAAAAACTTAGGGGATAGTGGGATGGAAAAATTTCCCATTTTCCATGAAAACTTTGGGGTTTAACGAGGTGAAATATTTTTTCCACACATTAGCTTCACTATTTAATTCTCTTAGTATGTGGAAGAGCTCAATCTTCTCAAACTTAGACAATACCTACTTGATTCATGCAATGATTCCCTGAAGCTTGATCCTTCTAGGATTATATTGATTTGTGATTGCCCTAATAATGATCATTGAGTCCCCAAAGGCCATCAATTCCTTGATTCCTAGTTTCCTGGCTATGATGAGCTTGTGCGGCAATGAGTATGCTTCAAACTGGTTATTTTAAACTTCCCCTAACCCCTGGGAATCATTTTTAATCTCCCCCCCTAGTATTATGAAGACCCCCCCTACTCCTACCACCCCTAGAATCTCCATCCAGTTTTCTCAGCTAAAGCCTTTACAAATTGATGAATATTTTTGAGACCCTAGCCAGAATAATCTTTAGGATTTTTTATTTTTTTTGTTCTATTTAACCCATGCCATTACCCACTTTTACTTGTCACCTAACCACGAGAAATTGAAACTTAGATTTTTAATTCTTTTCAGAACCCCTTTAGGAATAAAAGCTAATATTATCCAATAAACAAGTATGGATTCAAGTACCCACTTAGCCCACACCAATTGACCTCCCTTTGATAACCATTTATTGCACCAAACATACAATATTTCTTCCACCTTAGCCACTAACAAGTCCCAAACTCTCTAAAGATAGTCATGTGGTTTTAATAAAGAACCCAAATACTTTAATCCATCTTGAATATCTGCATGTTGAAAAGGAAACAAATCACAGAGAAATCTAATATTATCTTCTCCAACCTCTAAAAAGGACACTATAGACTTATGCATGTTGATTTTCATTCTAGTTTCAATACAATAGAAATCTAATATCTCTTTCAATTTCATAACATCTCTTTTAGACCCAAGACAAAATAATAAGAGATCATCCACAAAAAGTAAATGAGAAAAAAGAGAGCCTCCAACTTGAATTCCTTCTAATGCACCCAATATCCTTGCTTTGAGCAAATCCCTACTGAATCCTTCAACCACAATGAAGAACAATAATGGTGACGATAGACATCCCTATCTCAGACCCCTACCTAGTCTAAAGAAACTAGATGTTGAACCATTTATCAAAATTGAGAAAGACACAAAGGAAAGATAACTTGTTACTCAATGGACAAAGTGAATATTAAAGCCCAAATGTATTAGCATCATCCTTAAATAAATCCATCTGACCCTATCATAAACCTTTGAAAGGTCAAGCTTATTCTCCATAGCTTGTAATCTTTTAGTTTTTATAGAATGAAGTTCCTCCAGAGCTAATCCAATAACTTCATGAATTTGTCTATGTGATAAGAAGCCAAATTGTTCATTTGAAATGGAATTAGAAAGTAGTGACTTAACTGTCATGGCTATAAGCTTTGATACAATCTTGTATATACAATTACATAACAAAATAGGTTTGAATTCCTAAAAGAGGAGGGTTCATATGTTGTAGGGATCAAGGATATAAAAGTGGAATTAAATGAAATGAAACAAAAATATTCCTAATCCTCTGAGACTCATCAAAAACCCTCAAAATTTCTTCTTCAATGACCTCATGAATCCTAGAAAAGTTCCACATGCCACTCTCCAAGCCCTTGGACTTTATTCTTTTGAAAAGTGTGAAGTATAACTTGCAACTCCTCATTAGAAACATCCTCCAATAATATCTGATTGTCTATCTCATTTATAAAATTGGGAAAAAAAGAAGTCATTCCTAGCCTCTTCAATTATAATAACCCCACCTTCAACCTTGTATATATCTCTAAAATGATCCACACCAACCCTTGCAATATCCTCAAAATAAGTAGCAATTGATCCATCATTCCTATTGATCTTCCAAATGGTGTTATAATTTTTCAATGAATAACATACTGATGGAAATACTTTGTATTTCCATCTCCCAGCCCTAGCTAGAGTGCTCTGCTTTTCAATGTCCACGTCGCTTCCTTTTCTGCCAAATTTTTTATTTTCCTTTATTCCAACTGATCAAAATTGATTTTGAAATGTTCATTGGGATAACCAACCAAATTTCGGTAGTATAGAGTATTTAGTTCCATCTCAATATTAGTGAGCTCCATTTCATCCTTAACCTTTTTCTCATGAGCCAGTAAAGAGATTCCTACTTAATTCTCTTCAGAGTTTCTTCAAATTGAAAGGAAAATGACATATTTGAGGTCTCATCAAAGGGCACCCATATCTCTTGGACCAATTTGACAAAATATTCCTCCAACAACCATGATGAGTTAAATCTTCCTAACCCATATTTTAGCGCTGCCAGTTGAGAAATTGAAGTCACCCCCAACAATGGCATTTCTTTGATTAATAGAGTCCATCTTGAACATGTTCTCCCAATAACTTGTTAGATTTTCAATGAGCTATGGCTCATGTATCTTCTTTAAATTTTATTTTTAACTATAACTTGAACCATAACTACTGCAACAAACCAAGATCACAAGAAGAATAACGATGCACAATAACACAAGAAGTATCTTGGGAAACCCTTCTCAACAAGGGAAGAAAACCCATCCAATCCTTTGCTATATTCCTCAATAGAAAGACCTCCCACATCATCACCAAACCTAACACACAAGAGGGTGCTGCAATTCTCATAATTTCAGACCACAACTTCTGAAATCATGAGATGACACAATGATAAGTGTGTTTCCTCAATGGGGATTCACCTTTATTTATATAATACTTGTCACATCAAATGATGTGTCTTTTGACACAAAAGGCCGACCTCAATAACTCAAAATATAATTAATAATTACCATATTAATTATATTTTACATTATTTATCTTTTATATTAAGGTGGGGCTGACCTGTACCCTTTACATTAAAATTAGGGTTACAGGCAGGTCTGAATCTTGAACAATATAGCAAGGGATCTCATACACCCACTAGTGCTCAACCACTGGGGGCACATCCATAGGGATGTCCATATCTCTGGCTCACTGCATTACACAGAAGAACCACTTTTTCACTAGTGCTCAACCACTAGGATCACGTTCACCTGTGCTCATCCACAAGCACATCCACTCAACATATCTTCTTTCTCACTGCATTACACATGAGAGTCATCTAGATTCTCTCATCAACTCTCTGCTCATAGGAGGATAATACATCATCTTCATTTCTATCTCATGATGATGCACCCAACACTTTGAGATTTCACACATTCACCTTGTGCTCAACTATAGGCACGTCCAACTCTGCAAATCTCCTTTCTCATTGCGTTACACAGGAGAATCATCTAGATTTATTCTCAATTGTCTGTAAGGAGGAGGCCATCTCTATGTTCCAGCTCTATCTCATATAGAAACCACACACCCATTTGAGGGGCTCTCTCTCAGGTTTGTGTCCTCGAGAATGTCTCCCGTAGCTGTAATCATCAACACTACCTCTCAGCTAGGGAGGCATTCTTCATCAGGCCAAGTCTCACACATAAGTACTTCAAACTTTGTCTTGGTTGTAGTCATCAACACTCCCTCTCAACTAGGGAGGTATCCTTCACCAAGCTAATTTGGTGAATATGTTTGTAATATGCTCATGTGTAGGAAGGTACTGCATGTGTATTATTTTCCTCTGCATCATGTCTATGATATAATGATATTTTATCTCAACATGTTTCGATCTATCGTGAAACACTAGGTTTTCAAAGAGCTTTACACATAGCTCTATTTATCATCATAGGATCCATCTCATGATCAACTAAATCCATCAGAAGTTTGTGAAGCCATATTGCTTCGCACACTAGATACTACATACTTTGCTTCTGTGGTATTCAAGGCATAGAGTTTTGTTTCCTTCTGCATCAGGAAACCATGGAAAAATTTAAGGTAAGACAAAAACCGGATGTGCTCTTTCGGTCCACTGTACTCTCTACTCAATCTGTATAGGTATATCCCTGGAAACTCAAGTCTACACTGGAGACATATCACAAGCCATATCTAACTGTGCCTCATAGATATCTCAATACATGTTTCGTTTCTCTCCAGTGAGTCTATCTCGACTGACTCATGGAATGACTAAGTACATTCACTGCATAGCATGAATCAAGTCTGGTGTTAACCAGATACATCAATGATCCAATCAGCTGTGGATCAATCTGGGTCTGAATCATCTTTATTCATTTTCTTCAAATCCATCATCGTGGATTTGCATTTTGTCATACTGAACTTCTTTAATATTCCCACTGTATATTTTCCTCGACTAAGGAAAATCTCATCGGTCCTTTGTCATACTTCTTGTCCCAAGAAGTAGTGCATCATACTCATATCCTTCATCTCGAAATTAGAAGTCAAAGCTTACTTGTATCCAACAACAAGGCTTTCTGAATAAGCTATCACAATCAGGCTCTTGTCACCAACACTGTAATAATATAGGTTTGGATAAACAATACTCTTGTTGAAACCCAAACTCATCAAGAATCAATCTATCTGATGTAGTTTCCAACTCATGGATGGTAGTACATATGGAAGTGTATCGGGTTACTGGATCAACATGTCTCATCATAGTTCACTCCCTCTGCTTGTGATAATCCTCTGACTACAAGTCTCATTTTATATTTCTTGATACTTCCATCAGCTGCATGTCTTTCTACCTCTTGTAGAGTTTTTCAAGACCATACATGCCTTTTATAGCCTACTGCAAATTCCCTGGGAATACCAACTGAATAACTGGATCAACTGTATTAATGGCTACCTCCCTCTGGACTGCTGAAGAGGAAGAAGGTATTTTCTCTCTTTCTCAATTAGTTTGACTCCTTCTGAATCAAGTGACTCCCTCTGGAGTTTGAAGGATAAGCTTATTCCTTTGTTGTTAGCCTGCCTGGAACAAGAAAACAAACAAAAGGAAATAATACAAGAATATCTCCTAGAGGAGATTCATGAGTACAGCTCTAGAATCAAAACATTTTAAGGATTGTTTTCACAACTACAACATCTACTTGTAATGTAGCAACCTTAGAAATGTAGGTTATAGTCATGATAAAAACAATCAAACCTGAAGTCTTCACTTCCAGTGTGTTTTTCTTATGAATGCACTGAGACTTGTCTGGGTCCATGAGTTGCACCAAGGGTTCCTTCCTCCTGCAAATACCCTTATGAAAATGATGCAAATACTATATATATACAAGTGCATACCTGAGAGTGTGCACCAATGGAGGTTCTTCTTGTTTGTCTTGTAGCCACCTATAATCTGGTCTAGCAACAACTTTCTGCATGCTCATGATAGACCTCAGACTTGGTCCTTTTATACCTTAGAGAGTCCTTCAGATTTGGGCCTAGAACTCTGCTAAAAAACAATATTGTTGTAGTGCTATCTGTCAAGTAACTCATACATAGCCGTTGCTATTGGACAATGCATTTTAGGGTGCACAACTGCTGCAACCTTTTGTTACTGTCAATACTGCCACATATTTTCTTGACACCATACCAACTGATTCATTTTGTTACTTTCTATTCCTTTAAGGAAGAGACTCAGCTTCTCCAGGATTTGTAAGTGTATCTTCTTTCATATCGTCTTTGTTTCCACATAAAATTGTTTCTAATAGTAAACTGAGTGGGCTAACTCTCCCAGTTACTCTGTATCCAACACCTCCATGGAGAAGAGTTTGACCAAAGTAATGAGTTCTTGTTCCAAGGGAGAATACATGGCATAGTCGAAGTTGCATCATCACAAAATTCACAACAGCCTCCAGAGGTCCCCAATGAAAACTTCGATTGATGATCAGGATTGAATATCAAATTATAATCCTATTTGCACTTCTTGGGTATGTCCATGATCTTCTCGACAGAGAAGAGATAGGAAGTATTGCAACATGTTTCGGGCAGTAAGAGCTTCTAAAAGTAAGTGACATGAGATCACAATAATTTTTGAAACTATTTAAAAAGGATTTTAGCATTTCAACTTCAAATCTGAGGAGTGAACAAAAATCCATACTTCATGTCATTTTGTATAGCCCTAAAATCAGACCTTACTAAAGAATGTATATCAGACTACACTCTGCTATATCATACTATGTATCATATGTTACTAAGGACCTTACTAAAGACTATAGCAGACTATAGGTTATATATAAGACCTTACTAAAGAATATATCAGACTATATATCAGATATATCAGATGTTCCTGTATATCAGATACATGAGTAAGAAAACCTATCAATGCAAATAAGTACCCACTGTGATTGAATCCCAACACAAAATGTTTACAGATCTTGTAGCTCCAAACATCTCAGCATAAAGTTTGTTTGCTGCTAGGCTCATCAATGAGGCTGCGGATGTTCTCTCTTTTTCTAGCAGGCTGAGCCACCAAGAACCAAATGGTTTCCCTCACACATAGCTCAGCCAGGTCTTATTTTACCATAGAAATTCTGGCCCTTTCTTTTGCCACATATTTATGGGTTGCGTTGTCAAGATTTTACCTTTTAGAAGGGGTCCGACCCTCCTTTATTAAGAGTTTGTTGTAGGGTCTTCTACAATAGTTTTTAGAGGGGTTTGTCTTTTGTTGCGGTCTCCTCTTAGGGTCTTCAACATGGCTGTGGTATCCTCTTAGGGTATCCTCTTATGATCTCGTCTTAGGGTCTCTTCTTTAGGGTCTTCTCTTAAGGTCTCCTCTTAGGTCCGACCTCAACATTTACCATAGAGTTTTAAGGAGAGGTCCGACCCTATTCTCCTTACACCTACAACAAAGATTTATGGCTCCCTTCAATCTTGTGCAATGATTTTCTTCAAGACTTCTCTGAAACCATGTTAGATTTTCAATGAGCTATGGCTCATGTATCTTCTTTAAATTTCATGTTTAACTATAACTTGAACCATAACTACTGCAACAAACCAAGATCACAAGAAGAATAACCATGCATAAGAACACAAGAAGTATCCTAGGAAACCCTTCTCAACAAGGGAAGAAAACCCAACCAATCCTTTTCTATATTCCTTAAGAGAAAGACCTCCCACACCATCACCAAACCTAGCACACAAGAGGGTGCTACAATTCTCATAATTTCATGCCACAACTTCTGAAATCATGAGATGACACAATGATAAGTGTGTTTCCTCAATGGGGATTCACCTTTATTTACATAAGACTTGTCACATCAAATGATGTGTCTTTTGGCACAATAGGGATGATCTCAATAACTCAAAATATAATTAATAATTACCATATTAATTATTGTCTTTTTATATTAATTATATTTTACATTATTTATCTTTTATATTAAGGTGGGGCCGACCTATACCCTTTACATTACAATTAGGGTTACAATTCTGACTCTTGAACAATATAGCAAGGGATCTCATACACCCACTAGTGCTCAACCACAAGGGGCACATCCATAGGGATGTCCATATCTTTGGCTCACTGCATTACACAGAAGAACCACTTCTTCACTAGTGCTAAGCCACTAGGATCACGTTCACCTTTGCTCATCCACAGGCACGTCCATTCAAAATATCTGCTTTCCCACTGCATTACACATGAGATTCATATGGAGTTTCTCATCAAATCTCTCCTTAGAGGAGGCTAATACATCATCTTCATTTCAGTCTCATGACGATGCACCCAACACTTTGTGCTTTCACACGTTCACCTTATGCTCAACCACATGCACATCCAAATCTGCAGATCTCCTTTCTCACTGCGTTACATAGGAGAATCATCTGGATTTCTTCTCAACTCTCTGTAAGGAAGAGGCCATCTCTACGTTCCAGCTCTGTCTCAGATAGGAACCACACACCCATCTCAGGGACTCTCTCTTAGGTTTGTGTCCTGGAGAATGTCTCATGCATTTGTAATCATCAACATAAATCACCCCTGAAAAGTACTATTATTAAAATACTAAAATGTTTCGTATGTTTTTCATTCAAGAAACTTGCATCAAGGATGTTATCTATCGATGTCTATGGATCAATGCATTCGATAATATCTTGTAAAACTAAAATTGGTTCTTCTAAAAGTTCTAGCCAACAAAATATTAACACTTCTTTTCACAGTCCATCAATTGATCTCCAAAAATTATTAAGAATGTTAGAGATCGGGAATTCACTACAAGGGAAAACAAAATGGATAGTTATTGGTATGTGAAGGACAAAAAAAAAGGTAGTGGAGATACATTTTTGTATTGTGATGAATTTGAACACATTCAATCAAATTATAAACCACTTAGCTTATTGGGAGATATGTGTAGTGCCAAGCATATAGATTGTTTATGCACTTGTGAAACAAGCCAAGACATATGCACAATTTAGATATTGTTTCAAAACAAACAATTATAATAGACAATAAGGTTTTATATAACTATGTGGATATGTTGTGAAAGACTTTGATGTAAGCAAAGTAGCTTTATTTATTCCTTTTTAGGTTTTTATGTTATTTTTTTCAATGAGAAAAAGCATCATATTCAATATTTCAAGAAAGAAATCAAAATATTTGACCACATGTCCATATACAACATCAGAGTTGAAAGTCTCTGCATCCTCCTAACCCTAAAGACCCCAAAGGGACATACTACAACTATTAATTACATTCTTCCATGGGCCTTATTATCCCCATTTTATGTGCTTTTTAGTGCCAAAATACACATAGGACCATACCTAGCTTATCTTGCACAACATTCAAAAATCAAAACCACATTTCAACTATGTTATAGAAAAGCAAATCACAAATATTCATATCCTAAATCTTAGTAGATTGATTGAACAGATTCAGGAAAATACCCCTCCTCCTTGAATTCCTATTTTGTTAACATTCCTTCCCACTAGGAGGGAACTTCTTTAGACAATTTATCATCCTCTTCATTTAACTCTCTCTATATGTGTGTAAAACTTGTAATAGAAAACTTTCTTTTTACCTATAGAATCCTGTTCAATATAGGAGTTGGTGCTAAGTTTTCTATGTGATTTATCCTATTTACCTAGTCTATAACTAATTTCGAATCACCCATAACTTGAAGGCTACTTACTCCTCTATCTAAAGCAAGTTTCAATAGAAACCACAAGCCATACAACTTTTCTTTGTGATTGGTTCCCTCACTTATTGCATATTTGAAAGTAATAAAATGTTTTTTTCTCATATAAAATTCCTCCCACTCCATATGTACATGACATTCCCTAAGAAGCCCCATCAAAGAAACACCATGCCTCTTCTTTGGAAAAAAACTAGAGCCCTCAAGATTCTTTGAGGTTTAAGTTTACAGGTTTTTGATAAACCTCATAAGCATCTTTGATTTGTGAGAAGACCTAAATTATAGATATGTCCTTTCCTTGAAAAATCATTTTGTTTCTTGTTAACCATATCCCCCATACTACATAGGAAGGTTGTGCCCTATGTTTAGCTACAACCCTATCCATGTACTATTTTTCATAACAAGCTTGAAGGGTTTCCCCACTCCATGGTGGATTAATACTGGTTAGACTTATTGTTGTCCTCTAGACTTCTCTTGAATAGGGACAATGGATGAATAATTGGACGACAATTTATTTCTAAAAAAATCACAATTTGATAATTATATAACAAAATTACATTGTGTAGATGTGTATTCACATTTCAAAAAGTTCTCCTATGAAAAGATAAAAAAAAACAATAGGTCCCAAAATAGGATCTCACATATATATCAAGTACGATCTCAAAATATCTTCAAAAAATATAAAAAGAGTCTAGCATAAATAGTCGCTTTTATCTTACAAAATTTTGGAATGATCATCCAACATTGACACTAATAAAAAGAGGCATGATAGTACTCATATGAATGACTATACACCTGCTCCTAAGTGTGCTAAACTCTTTCAACCATATGCAAACCTTTTTTTGAGAGACAATCAACATCCTTATTCCTTTCTTTGAAAACATGATGAAAAAAATATTATTATAAGTTGTTTTAGCAAGTTGAACCTCCTCAAAAATAGGCTTCAAAGTGAAATTATCCAAGTTGTTTATTCCATTCATCTAGTTGATAACAACAAGAGAATCACCAAAAATTTGAAAATTTTGTGCACATTTTTCAGCGACTAGCTTTAACACCATCTTTAGAGCTAAAAGTTCAGCTAGGTTATTATTGCCTCAAACCAACCCATCTTTGAAATTTAATATATCTGCATCATTTAAGAATCTAACACCCCCTGCACTAGAAATTGGAGTATCAACTTGACATGCTCCATAAAAGTAATCCCAAGCTCCACTTTTTTAATCCATTCCTCTCTAATATGTCAAGGTAGTTTTCCTTTTCAATACTTTTCAAACTCTTCAAGAATGGACATACTCTAAATGACACATTGAATTGGTGGAATAAACCTACCTTCAAAAATTCGTGCATTGCATGCTATCCATACTCTCCAAGTAGGAATCAAAGGAAAGACGTTTATAAATTTTACCACGATATTATTATACCACTTTTACATAACTTCAACAATAAAATTACCACCCTATACCTCACTTAATCCTACACATACATCCAACTCTTTCCAAACTTGACCTGTAAAAGGACAACACATCAATATACAAACAATGGAATCATCACATTCCATGTAAAGAATGCACCAATTAGGACTGTGATTGCCTCTTTTTTGTAAATTACCCCAAGTGGGGACCTTATTTTTTAGATCTAACCACGTAAGGATATGAGTTTTTAATGGGCATCTAAACTTCCATATGCCCTTCCACGATCAAACGAAAACCTCAACCCCTGCAACAACAGTTAACGACTAATAACAAGTTTTTAGAGTGTATGCTCCTTTGAATGGATTATTGCCCCATATGAATTTTTCCTCATCATCCTTGATTCTCACATTAATTGACCTTCAAATTGAAATATATACCTCCCACTCAATAGAATATCTACCTTCCAACACAAGCATGAAAATTAATTTCCATTCTTGCCTCCATATAGTGGTTAACTCTGGATATGAAACATGATCAAGAAAGAAATATCCATTATGATGAAGATTCTCAATTAAATTATCATATACTTTATAACCCTCATCACTTCCAACCCAAGGATCTGAACCAATCCTCACTCTTGACCCATCTACAACCCTCCAAACAAGCCACTAGCCTATTAAAAGGAAGGCTAAGATCATTGATTTCAAAATAACAGAAGCATTATGACATTTTTTTGTTGGATTTCAAATTCAATCTTCTACCAAATCAGGCAATATATTCTTTTGAATTATGAATT
>ML788432.1:433509-453092 GCA_009831015.1 Picea engelmannii
GGTTAATTCCAAGGCCACCAATGTTACATGGTTATTTGTTCCTCTACCTAAGATAGCTTTAAATTTCACTTTATGAGAATCATTATAACACATAATTCCCCTTGGTCCACTATTCCATGGATCTCCTTGGGCATATCCATCAAAATAGGCCCATTTGCTCGATTTATCCACCGCTTCCTTTACTAATGGCCTTGCAAGTTTAGGATCTTTTGATCGCCTAAAACATTATAGAATATTTAATCCCTGAGTAGCACACTGGAAAGTAGGAATATTTATCCTTGAAAAGATTATTATTCCTTGTGATATAGATTCCCAAAGCTATAATGAGAGTAAAGCTTTGAAATGATTAAGAAAGGATTTTTCACACCATGATTTAACCCAATCCTCCAAAGAAGAACCAATCCACAAATCTTTCAAACTAGCAAGACTCTCCACTTCTTTGTAGGCCTACACATAGTATGGACATAAGTTAAACATGTGATATAAGGTCTTCTCATCAATTTTTCATAAATTTCATATGTTAGGACCTGAACTACACCTCTTCTGCAAGCTGTCGTATGAGAGAACCGTATTCCTGAAAATCAACCATAAGAATATCTTAGTCTTTAGTGGACATTTAAATTTCCAAATTTGCTTGAAACACTAAGCTCGAGTCCCCATATTTTCATTTTCACATAGGGTTTGATATCCAAGTTTTGGAGTATGTTGACCCCATGTAGGGTTCTTGGACCACAATAATTCATCTTCCAAATATGATATATGAACATGATTGGATTTTCGAAAGACAATATAACCCAATTGTTCTTGAGCCTCTTCACCATGTAGTCCAATAACTTCAACTAACTTCCATTCTTGGTCCCAGATTAAGGAAACATCTAAATCAACAACTTGACCAAGAGAAACATAATCTTTCTTATGTAATGAATTGACTTAGATATTACTAATCCTAAAGGAATCACCATAACCAACCCATGGGTTTATCCCAAATTTTATGCCATTTCCATTACCCACTTTCCATATAATCCATGTCCTGACCACAACGAAAGCCAATACCACTCCTCTCCATACTATAGATACATTATGTATATATTTTATTGTCATTCTTATCCATTTTTCAATGCTATTAGGGACCACATATTTTTGAAAATTCACTTGACTCCAAAGACTCTCACAAATTATCAATCTCCATCTAGTTTTTTTTAACCATAAGTGAATTTGTATTAATATATATAAAACTTTGTTGTGTCGAGGCTAACAATAAGTAAATTTACTATTTTTGGACTTCCCCATGCAAAGCACATTCTTATATTTAATTCTACAGACAAAAACAGATGCACTAGACAAGAGTTCCAAGTGTTCCTAGAAGTTGTTTTACTAATAAATTGTCCCGAAATACATTTAAATCTAAAAAAACATCCATATTGTATTAAATTAGCACGTTGTCGTGATCTTCCTACTCCTCGCTAGTGTACTGGATTCTTGTACCTTTGATGTCCATTGGTTCCAGATTTTGAAAGACTGTCTCTGCCTCAATTCTCCCTCCATGAACAGAGCTTTGAGTTCCTTAGTTTTTTGAAGCCAAATAGATGTTCTCCATCTACTATGAAGCAACTAATACTCACAACTTCCTACATTATACTTCCATAGTATCAATTTGATGCTTTTGTGAGAGGATAAGGCTCAAATGTTTGACACTGTGAGTGGCACATAAGTGTTCCAATTCTTCTACCTTGGAGGAGAGAGCCAATATGGCATTGTTGTTGGCCTGAGTAACCTTCTCATGTATAAACAATACCTTCTTAATCTCATGGAGGTTTTTTCTATCCATTACAGTCCAATTGGCCTTCCAACTAAACTTCTCAAACTCTGAAAGGAGAGGTCACAACACATTGCTTCCTAAACCATGACAATGACGAAAGTAGAGCTCCCTAATTCATATGAAACCAAAAATTGAAACTACCACCATGCAGAAAAGCATACTACCAGAGTCTGATATTAAAATCCAAACAAAATTTATAATCAAAATACTAGTAGCATGACACCAAAGAGATCCCAAGATGTCAACCTCCCTTGTTTGCCGTCGAACAACACCACTATGGTCTAGAGTGCCCCATTTCCATGCACATACAAAATTATGCACCTTGCTAAGCTGAATCCCCACTCCACTGAGATTCCTCTCTGAGACAATAATTCGAATAAAACCCTATTTGTTTAATCCCAAATTGCTTAACCCTCGTCATACTTTTGCATTGATATGCGGTGAGTGGAGCCCTCAAGAGTAAATGAGCATAGGGGCTCACTTTCTCTTGTGGTCTCACCACCATCTACTCCACTTGTGTGACCTCGTGGAACACATGTTCGATTAGACATGCACTATTGAACATTGGTCAGATGGTTTTATTTGTAACACTACCCATAGACATTAAAAACTTAGGGGATAGTGGGATGGAAAAATTTCCCATTTTCCATGAAAACTTTGGGGTTTAACGAGGTGAAATATTTTTTCCACACATTAGCTTCACTATTTAATTCTCTTAGTATGTGGAAGAGCTCAATCTTCTCAAACTTAGACAATACCTACTTGATTCATGCAATGATTCCCTGAAGCTTGATCCTTCTAGGATTATATTGATTTGTGATTGCCCTAATAATGATCATTGAGTCCCCAAAGGCCATCAATTCCTTGATTCCTAGTTTCCTGGCTATGATGAGCTTGTGCGGCAATGAGTATGCTTCAAACTGGTTATTTTAAACTTCCCCTAACCCCTGGGAATCATTTTTAATCTCCCCCCCTAGTATTATGAAGACCCCCCCTACTCCTACCACCCCTAGAATCTCCATCCAGTTTTCTCAGCTAAAGCCTTTACAAATTGATGAATATTTTTGAGACCCTAGCCAGAATAATCTTTAGGATTTTTTATTTTTTTTGTTCTATTTAACCCATGCCATTACCCACTTTTACTTGTCACCTAACCACGAGAAATTGAAACTTAGATTTTTAATTCTTTTCAGAACCCCTTTAGGAATAAAAGCTAATATTATCCAATAAACAAGTATGGATTCAAGTACCCACTTAGCCCACACCAATTGACCTCCCTTTGATAACCATTTATTGCACCAAACATACAATATTTCTTCCACCTTAGCCACTAACAAGTCCCAAACTCTCTAAAGATAGTCATGTGGTTTTAATAAAGAACCCAAATACTTTAATCCATCTTGAATATCTGCATGTTGAAAAGGAAACAAATCACAGAGAAATCTAATATTATCTTCTCCAACCTCTAAAAAGGACACTATAGACTTATGCATGTTGATTTTCATTCTAGTTTCAATACAATAGAAATCTAATATCTCTTTCAATTTCATAACATCTCTTTTAGACCCAAGACAAAATAATAAGAGATCATCCACAAAAAGTAAATGAGAAAAAAGAGAGCCTCCAACTTGAATTCCTTCTAATGCACCCAATATCCTTGCTTTGAGCAAATCCCTACTGAATCCTTCAACCACAATGAAGAACAATAATGGTGACGATAGACATCCCTATCTCAGACCCCTACCTAGTCTAAAGAAACTAGATGTTGAACCATTTATCAAAATTGAGAAAGACACAAAGGAAAGATAACTTGTTACTCAATGGACAAAGTGAATATTAAAGCCCAAATGTATTAGCATCATCCTTAAATAAATCCATCTGACCCTATCATAAACCTTTGAAAGGTCAAGCTTATTCTCCATAGCTTGTAATCTTTTAGTTTTTATAGAATGAAGTTCCTCCAGAGCTAATCCAATAACTTCATGAATTTGTCTATGTGATAAGAAGCCAAATTGTTCATTTGAAATGGAATTAGAAAGTAGTGACTTAACTGTCATGGCTATAAGCTTTGATACAATCTTGTATATACAATTACATAACAAAATAGGTTTGAATTCCTAAAAGAGGAGGGTTCATATGTTGTAGGGATCAAGGATATAAAAGTGGAATTAAATGAAATGAAACAAAAATATTCCTAATCCTCTGAGACTCATCAAAAACCCTCAAAATTTCTTCTTCAATGACCTCATGAATCCTAGAAAAGTTCCACATGCCACTCTCCAAGCCCTTGGACTTTATTCTTTTGAAAAGTGTGAAGTATAACTTGCAACTCCTCATTAGAAACATCCTCCAATAATATCTGATTGTCTATCTCATTTATAAAATTGGGAAAAAAAGAAGTCATTCCTAGCCTCTTCAATTATAATAACCCCACCTTCAACCTTGTATATATCTCTAAAATGATCCACACCAACCCTTGCAATATCCTCAAAATAAGTAGCAATTGATCCATCATTCCTATTGATCTTCCAAATGGTGTTATAATTTTTCAATGAATAACATACTGATGGAAATACTTTGTATTTCCATCTCCCAGCCCTAGCTAGAGTGCTCTGCTTTTCAATGTCCACGTCGCTTCCTTTTCTGCCAAATTTTTTATTTTCCTTTATTCCAACTGATCAAAATTGATTTTGAAATGTTCATTGGGATAACCAACCAAATTTCGGTAGTATAGAGTATTTAGTTCCATCTCAATATTAGTGAGCTCCATTTCATCCTTAACCTTTTTCTCATGAGCCAGTAAAGAGATTCCTACTTAATTCTCTTCAGAGTTTCTTCAAATTGAAAGGAAAATGACATATTTGAGGTCTCATCAAAGGGCACCCATATCTCTTGGACCAATTTGACAAAATATTCCTCCAACAACCATGATGAGTTAAATCTTCCTAACCCATATTTTAGCGCTGCCAGTTGAGAAATTGAAGTCACCCCCAACAATGGCATTTCTTTGATTAATAGAGTCCATCTTGAACATGTTCTCCCAATAACTTGTTAGATTTTCAATGAGCTATGGCTCATGTATCTTCTTTAAATTTTATTTTTAACTATAACTTGAACCATAACTACTGCAACAAACCAAGATCACAAGAAGAATAACGATGCACAATAACACAAGAAGTATCTTGGGAAACCCTTCTCAACAAGGGAAGAAAACCCATCCAATCCTTTGCTATATTCCTCAATAGAAAGACCTCCCACATCATCACCAAACCTAACACACAAGAGGGTGCTGCAATTCTCATAATTTCAGACCACAACTTCTGAAATCATGAGATGACACAATGATAAGTGTGTTTCCTCAATGGGGATTCACCTTTATTTATATAATACTTGTCACATCAAATGATGTGTCTTTTGACACAAAAGGCCGACCTCAATAACTCAAAATATAATTAATAATTACCATATTAATTATATTTTACATTATTTATCTTTTATATTAAGGTGGGGCTGACCTGTACCCTTTACATTAAAATTAGGGTTACAGGCAGGTCTGAATCTTGAACAATATAGCAAGGGATCTCATACACCCACTAGTGCTCAACCACTGGGGGCACATCCATAGGGATGTCCATATCTCTGGCTCACTGCATTACACAGAAGAACCACTTTTTCACTAGTGCTCAACCACTAGGATCACGTTCACCTGTGCTCATCCACAAGCACATCCACTCAACATATCTTCTTTCTCACTGCATTACACATGAGAGTCATCTAGATTCTCTCATCAACTCTCTGCTCATAGGAGGATAATACATCATCTTCATTTCTATCTCATGATGATGCACCCAACACTTTGAGATTTCACACATTCACCTTGTGCTCAACTATAGGCACGTCCAACTCTGCAAATCTCCTTTCTCATTGCGTTACACAGGAGAATCATCTAGATTTATTCTCAATTGTCTGTAAGGAGGAGGCCATCTCTATGTTCCAGCTCTATCTCATATAGAAACCACACACCCATTTGAGGGGCTCTCTCTCAGGTTTGTGTCCTCGAGAATGTCTCCCGTAGCTGTAATCATCAACACTACCTCTCAGCTAGGGAGGCATTCTTCATCAGGCCAAGTCTCACACATAAGTACTTCAAACTTTGTCTTGGTTGTAGTCATCAACACTCCCTCTCAACTAGGGAGGTATCCTTCACCAAGCTAATTTGGTGAATATGTTTGTAATATGCTCATGTGTAGGAAGGTACTGCATGTGTATTATTTTCCTCTGCATCATGTCTATGATATAATGATATTTTATCTCAACATGTTTCGATCTATCGTGAAACACTAGGTTTTCAAAGAGCTTTACACATAGCTCTATTTATCATCATAGGATCCATCTCATGATCAACTAAATCCATCAGAAGTTTGTGAAGCCATATTGCTTCGCACACTAGATACTACATACTTTGCTTCTGTGGTATTCAAGGCATAGAGTTTTGTTTCCTTCTGCATCAGGAAACCATGGAAAAATTTAAGGTAAGACAAAAACCGGATGTGCTCTTTCGGTCCACTGTACTCTCTACTCAATCTGTATAGGTATATCCCTGGAAACTCAAGTCTACACTGGAGACATATCACAAGCCATATCTAACTGTGCCTCATAGATATCTCAATACATGTTTCGTTTCTCTCCAGTGAGTCTATCTCGACTGACTCATGGAATGACTAAGTACATTCACTGCATAGCATGAATCAAGTCTGGTGTTAACCAGATACATCAATGATCCAATCAGCTGTGGATCAATCTGGGTCTGAATCATCTTTATTCATTTTCTTCAAATCCATCATCGTGGATTTGCATTTTGTCATACTGAACTTCTTTAATATTCCCACTGTATATTTTCCTCGACTAAGGAAAATCTCATCGGTCCTTTGTCATACTTCTTGTCCCAAGAAGTAGTGCATCATACTCATATCCTTCATCTCGAAATTAGAAGTCAAAGCTTACTTGTATCCAACAACAAGGCTTTCTGAATAAGCTATCACAATCAGGCTCTTGTCACCAACACTGTAATAATATAGGTTTGGATAAACAATACTCTTGTTGAAACCCAAACTCATCAAGAATCAATCTATCTGATGTAGTTTCCAACTCATGGATGGTAGTACATATGGAAGTGTATCGGGTTACTGGATCAACATGTCTCATCATAGTTCACTCCCTCTGCTTGTGATAATCCTCTGACTACAAGTCTCATTTTATATTTCTTGATACTTCCATCAGCTGCATGTCTTTCTACCTCTTGTAGAGTTTTTCAAGACCATACATGCCTTTTATAGCCTACTGCAAATTCCCTGGGAATACCAACTGAATAACTGGATCAACTGTATTAATGGCTACCTCCCTCTGGACTGCTGAAGAGGAAGAAGGTATTTTCTCTCTTTCTCAATTAGTTTGACTCCTTCTGAATCAAGTGACTCCCTCTGGAGTTTGAAGGATAAGCTTATTCCTTTGTTGTTAGCCTGCCTGGAACAAGAAAACAAACAAAAGGAAATAATACAAGAATATCTCCTAGAGGAGATTCATGAGTACAGCTCTAGAATCAAAACATTTTAAGGATTGTTTTCACAACTACAACATCTACTTGTAATGTAGCAACCTTAGAAATGTAGGTTATAGTCATGATAAAAACAATCAAACCTGAAGTCTTCACTTCCAGTGTGTTTTTCTTATGAATGCACTGAGACTTGTCTGGGTCCATGAGTTGCACCAAGGGTTCCTTCCTCCTGCAAATACCCTTATGAAAATGATGCAAATACTATATATATACAAGTGCATACCTGAGAGTGTGCACCAATGGAGGTTCTTCTTGTTTGTCTTGTAGCCACCTATAATCTGGTCTAGCAACAACTTTCTGCATGCTCATGATAGACCTCAGACTTGGTCCTTTTATACCTTAGAGAGTCCTTCAGATTTGGGCCTAGAACTCTGCTAAAAAACAATATTGTTGTAGTGCTATCTGTCAAGTAACTCATACATAGCCGTTGCTATTGGACAATGCATTTTAGGGTGCACAACTGCTGCAACCTTTTGTTACTGTCAATACTGCCACATATTTTCTTGACACCATACCAACTGATTCATTTTGTTACTTTCTATTCCTTTAAGGAAGAGACTCAGCTTCTCCAGGATTTGTAAGTGTATCTTCTTTCATATCGTCTTTGTTTCCACATAAAATTGTTTCTAATAGTAAACTGAGTGGGCTAACTCTCCCAGTTACTCTGTATCCAACACCTCCATGGAGAAGAGTTTGACCAAAGTAATGAGTTCTTGTTCCAAGGGAGAATACATGGCATAGTCGAAGTTGCATCATCACAAAATTCACAACAGCCTCCAGAGGTCCCCAATGAAAACTTCGATTGATGATCAGGATTGAATATCAAATTATAATCCTATTTGCACTTCTTGGGTATGTCCATGATCTTCTCGACAGAGAAGAGATAGGAAGTATTGCAACATGTTTCGGGCAGTAAGAGCTTCTAAAAGTAAGTGACATGAGATCACAATAATTTTTGAAACTATTTAAAAAGGATTTTAGCATTTCAACTTCAAATCTGAGGAGTGAACAAAAATCCATACTTCATGTCATTTTGTATAGCCCTAAAATCAGACCTTACTAAAGAATGTATATCAGACTACACTCTGCTATATCATACTATGTATCATATGTTACTAAGGACCTTACTAAAGACTATAGCAGACTATAGGTTATATATAAGACCTTACTAAAGAATATATCAGACTATATATCAGATATATCAGATGTTCCTGTATATCAGATACATGAGTAAGAAAACCTATCAATGCAAATAAGTACCCACTGTGATTGAATCCCAACACAAAATGTTTACAGATCTTGTAGCTCCAAACATCTCAGCATAAAGTTTGTTTGCTGCTAGGCTCATCAATGAGGCTGCGGATGTTCTCTCTTTTTCTAGCAGGCTGAGCCACCAAGAACCAAATGGTTTCCCTCACACATAGCTCAGCCAGGTCTTATTTTACCATAGAAATTCTGGCCCTTTCTTTTGCCACATATTTATGGGTTGCGTTGTCAAGATTTTACCTTTTAGAAGGGGTCCGACCCTCCTTTATTAAGAGTTTGTTGTAGGGTCTTCTACAATAGTTTTTAGAGGGGTTTGTCTTTTGTTGCGGTCTCCTCTTAGGGTCTTCAACATGGCTGTGGTATCCTCTTAGGGTATCCTCTTATGATCTCGTCTTAGGGTCTCTTCTTTAGGGTCTTCTCTTAAGGTCTCCTCTTAGGTCCGACCTCAACATTTACCATAGAGTTTTAAGGAGAGGTCCGACCCTATTCTCCTTACACCTACAACAAAGATTTATGGCTCCCTTCAATCTTGTGCAATGATTTTCTTCAAGACTTCTCTGAAACCATGTTAGATTTTCAATGAGCTATGGCTCATGTATCTTCTTTAAATTTCATGTTTAACTATAACTTGAACCATAACTACTGCAACAAACCAAGATCACAAGAAGAATAACCATGCATAAGAACACAAGAAGTATCCTAGGAAACCCTTCTCAACAAGGGAAGAAAACCCAACCAATCCTTTTCTATATTCCTTAAGAGAAAGACCTCCCACACCATCACCAAACCTAGCACACAAGAGGGTGCTACAATTCTCATAATTTCATGCCACAACTTCTGAAATCATGAGATGACACAATGATAAGTGTGTTTCCTCAATGGGGATTCACCTTTATTTACATAAGACTTGTCACATCAAATGATGTGTCTTTTGGCACAATAGGGATGATCTCAATAACTCAAAATATAATTAATAATTACCATATTAATTATTGTCTTTTTATATTAATTATATTTTACATTATTTATCTTTTATATTAAGGTGGGGCCGACCTATACCCTTTACATTACAATTAGGGTTACAATTCTGACTCTTGAACAATATAGCAAGGGATCTCATACACCCACTAGTGCTCAACCACAAGGGGCACATCCATAGGGATGTCCATATCTTTGGCTCACTGCATTACACAGAAGAACCACTTCTTCACTAGTGCTAAGCCACTAGGATCACGTTCACCTTTGCTCATCCACAGGCACGTCCATTCAAAATATCTGCTTTCCCACTGCATTACACATGAGATTCATATGGAGTTTCTCATCAAATCTCTCCTTAGAGGAGGCTAATACATCATCTTCATTTCAGTCTCATGACGATGCACCCAACACTTTGTGCTTTCACACGTTCACCTTATGCTCAACCACATGCACATCCAAATCTGCAGATCTCCTTTCTCACTGCGTTACATAGGAGAATCATCTGGATTTCTTCTCAACTCTCTGTAAGGAAGAGGCCATCTCTACGTTCCAGCTCTGTCTCAGATAGGAACCACACACCCATCTCAGGGACTCTCTCTTAGGTTTGTGTCCTGGAGAATGTCTCATGCATTTGTAATCATCAACATAAATCACCCCTGAAAAGTACTATTATTAAAATACTAAAATGTTTCGTATGTTTTTCATTCAAGAAACTTGCATCAAGGATGTTATCTATCGATGTCTATGGATCAATGCATTCGATAATATCTTGTAAAACTAAAATTGGTTCTTCTAAAAGTTCTAGCCAACAAAATATTAACACTTCTTTTCACAGTCCATCAATTGATCTCCAAAAATTATTAAGAATGTTAGAGATCGGGAATTCACTACAAGGGAAAACAAAATGGATAGTTATTGGTATGTGAAGGACAAAAAAAAAGGTAGTGGAGATACATTTTTGTATTGTGATGAATTTGAACACATTCAATCAAATTATAAACCACTTAGCTTATTGGGAGATATGTGTAGTGCCAAGCATATAGATTGTTTATGCACTTGTGAAACAAGCCAAGACATATGCACAATTTAGATATTGTTTCAAAACAAACAATTATAATAGACAATAAGGTTTTATATAACTATGTGGATATGTTGTGAAAGACTTTGATGTAAGCAAAGTAGCTTTATTTATTCCTTTTTAGGTTTTTATGTTATTTTTTTCAATGAGAAAAAGCATCATATTCAATATTTCAAGAAAGAAATCAAAATATTTGACCACATGTCCATATACAACATCAGAGTTGAAAGTCTCTGCATCCTCCTAACCCTAAAGACCCCAAAGGGACATACTACAACTATTAATTACATTCTTCCATGGGCCTTATTATCCCCATTTTATGTGCTTTTTAGTGCCAAAATACACATAGGACCATACCTAGCTTATCTTGCACAACATTCAAAAATCAAAACCACATTTCAACTATGTTATAGAAAAGCAAATCACAAATATTCATATCCTAAATCTTAGTAGATTGATTGAACAGATTCAGGAAAATACCCCTCCTCCTTGAATTCCTATTTTGTTAACATTCCTTCCCACTAGGAGGGAACTTCTTTAGACAATTTATCATCCTCTTCATTTAACTCTCTCTATATGTGTGTAAAACTTGTAATAGAAAACTTTCTTTTTACCTATAGAATCCTGTTCAATATAGGAGTTGGTGCTAAGTTTTCTATGTGATTTATCCTATTTACCTAGTCTATAACTAATTTCGAATCACCCATAACTTGAAGGCTACTTACTCCTCTATCTAAAGCAAGTTTCAATAGAAACCACAAGCCATACAACTTTTCTTTGTGATTGGTTCCCTCACTTATTGCATATTTGAAAGTAATAAAATGTTTTTTTCTCATATAAAATTCCTCCCACTCCATATGTACATGACATTCCCTAAGAAGCCCCATCAAAGAAACACCATGCCTCTTCTTTGGAAAAAAACTAGAGCCCTCAAGATTCTTTGAGGTTTAAGTTTACAGGTTTTTGATAAACCTCATAAGCATCTTTGATTTGTGAGAAGACCTAAATTATAGATATGTCCTTTCCTTGAAAAATCATTTTGTTTCTTGTTAACCATATCCCCCATACTACATAGGAAGGTTGTGCCCTATGTTTAGCTACAACCCTATCCATGTACTATTTTTCATAACAAGCTTGAAGGGTTTCCCCACTCCATGGTGGATTAATACTGGTTAGACTTATTGTTGTCCTCTAGACTTCTCTTGAATAGGGACAATGGATGAATAATTGGACGACAATTTATTTCTAAAAAAATCACAATTTGATAATTATATAACAAAATTACATTGTGTAGATGTGTATTCACATTTCAAAAAGTTCTCCTATGAAAAGATAAAAAAAAACAATAGGTCCCAAAATAGGATCTCACATATATATCAAGTACGATCTCAAAATATCTTCAAAAAATATAAAAAGAGTCTAGCATAAATAGTCGCTTTTATCTTACAAAATTTTGGAATGATCATCCAACATTGACACTAATAAAAAGAGGCATGATAGTACTCATATGAATGACTATACACCTGCTCCTAAGTGTGCTAAACTCTTTCAACCATATGCAAACCTTTTTTTGAGAGACAATCAACATCCTTATTCCTTTCTTTGAAAACATGATGAAAAAAATATTATTATAAGTTGTTTTAGCAAGTTGAACCTCCTCAAAAATAGGCTTCAAAGTGAAATTATCCAAGTTGTTTATTCCATTCATCTAGTTGATAACAACAAGAGAATCACCAAAAATTTGAAAATTTTGTGCACATTTTTCAGCGACTAGCTTTAACACCATCTTTAGAGCTAAAAGTTCAGCTAGGTTATTATTGCCTCAAACCAACCCATCTTTGAAATTTAATATATCTGCATCATTTAAGAATCTAACACCCCCTGCACTAGAAATTGGAGTATCAACTTGACATGCTCCATAAAAGTAATCCCAAGCTCCACTTTTTTAATCCATTCCTCTCTAATATGTCAAGGTAGTTTTCCTTTTCAATACTTTTCAAACTCTTCAAGAATGGACATACTCTAAATGACACATTGAATTGGTGGAATAAACCTACCTTCAAAAATTCGTGCATTGCATGCTATCCATACTCTCCAAGTAGGAATCAAAGGAAAGACGTTTATAAATTTTACCACGATATTATTATACCACTTTTACATAACTTCAACAATAAAATTACCACCCTATACCTCACTTAATCCTACACATACATCCAACTCTTTCCAAACTTGACCTGTAAAAGGACAACACATCAATATACAAACAATGGAATCATCACATTCCATGTAAAGAATGCACCAATTAGGACTGTGATTGCCTCTTTTTTGTAAATTACCCCAAGTGGGGACCTTATTTTTTAGATCTAACCACGTAAGGATATGAGTTTTTAATGGGCATCTAAACTTCCATATGCCCTTCCACGATCAAACGAAAACCTCAACCCCTGCAACAACAGTTAACGACTAATAACAAGTTTTTAGAGTGTATGCTCCTTTGAATGGATTATTGCCCCATATGAATTTTTCCTCATCATCCTTGATTCTCACATTAATTGACCTTCAAATTGAAATATATACCTCCCACTCAATAGAATATCTACCTTCCAACACAAGCATGAAAATTAATTTCCATTCTTGCCTCCATATAGTGGTTAACTCTGGATATGAAACATGATCAAGAAAGAAATATCCATTATGATGAAGATTCTCAATTAAATTATCATATACTTTATAACCCTCATCACTTCCAACCCAAGGATCTGAACCAATCCTCACTCTTGACCCATCTACAACCCTCCAAACAAGCCACTAGCCTATTAAAAGGAAGGCTAAGATCATTGATTTCAAAATAACAGAAGCATTATGACATTTTTTTGTTGGATTTCAAATTCAATCTTCTACCAAATCAGGCAATATATTCTTTTGAATTATGAATTTGCGCCAAAGACCCTTTCCATGAATAAGTCTCCAATTTTTTTTGTTACCAATGCCTTACTGAAAAGATGAATATTCTTTAAATCCCAACTTCCTTGGTATTTTGGAATGACAATATGTTTCCATTTGACCCAAGCTATCCCTTTCTCTCTACTTCCATACCACTAGAATTTGAAACTCATTGGCTCAATCTTTTCTAATATCCCCTAAGGAATAAATACTAATGAAATTCTACAAGGATTGCCCCACAAATAATTTTAAATAGTATGAGCCCGCCTCCTTGAGACGACCAATGATTACAATATACATCTAATCATTTTTCCACCTTAACATGTTGGAATATTAAGAGGGGGGGTGGAGGGGGGGTGAATCAGTATGAGCACTTTTTACCACTTTCAATCACAATATATAAACTTCAACTTTATCAACAGTATATCATTTATGATTGCATTCAATATATCATGAGCATATAACCATAATTAGTACCATTCAACAATATCACATTAGATACACAGTACACTAGAATTTATGTGGAAACCCAAAGGGGGAAAACCACATAATGCTTTCTTATATATATCAAGAATACATTCATAGGAAGCAACAACTTCCAAATTCTCCTGCACCAAATGGAAGTAGGCTCCAACCCCCTGTTTATAGGCTCCAACCTGAAGGAAGCTACATCTCCCCAAATTCTCTAGCTACAACTGGAAGGAGGTTCCAACCCCCCAGTTTACAAGTTCCAACCTAAAGGAAGCTCCAACTCCTTGTGTTCTCTGGATCCAACCAGAAGGAGATTATGAACCATTGATTTAATGGCTCCAACATGAAGGAAGCTCCTACTCACTGATTTCTTCGACACCAACTGGAAGGAGGCTACAACCCCCTTTCCTTGCTCTGTCCTGCCGCCCTGAAATATAAGTGTAGACTCAAACTGTCACTACCATTGATCAACTTGTAACTTCCATTGTCATCAACCAACCTGTCACTGTCACTGTCACTTCAACCAATCATTGTCACTCTGTTAGATCAACTTGTACCTGATGATCAACCAATCATCCAACCTGTCACTGTCCCTATCACTATCACAGTCATAGTCACAATCACTGTCACTAATATATTATTAACAACCAAATATAACCCAAGCCACTCACATGGATACCAAATCCATCACCATACCATGTACATCAACCATGTACCAAAATATGTACCAAAGAGATGTACCATATCATGCATCAATCATGTGCCAAAACCTGAACCATATCATGCATCAACCATGTACCAAAACCTGTACCATATCATGTACCAACATCACCAAGAAGTGCTTCTAACAATGTACCATATCATCATAAAGATATGTGCCTCAACCATGTGCCAAAATAAGTATTAAACCATGAACCATGACATCACCAAGATGTGTCTCAACATGTACTATCATCACCAAGAATGTACCATAACATCACCAATATATGCATCAAGCATATACCATATCACTCATGATATGTCTCGATCATGCCATACACCATGTACCATAAGATATCATCAATGATGTGCCTCAACTAAGTACCATAATATGTGCCTCAAGCATGTGATAACATCACCATGACATATACCAAACCACATGCCAAGATATTCAAGATATACTTCTAACAATGTATCATATCATCACAAATGTGTACCATACCATGTACCATCATCATCAAGACATGCCTCAAGCGTGTACCATAAACATAACCCTCAATAACACATGTAAAGCATATCTTTGATCTTGTAGTAGACCTGATACACAAAATTATAGACATGTATCTGTTCCTCAACTTCAACAACAAGAGAATATCATCTTCATCAAACTTTACTTCAGTCTCCCAGAACTAGTTTTGGATTAGTCACAAACCCTAAATTTCAACAAGAATAACTCTGTACCTCTAATGAATAAAGGTCTAAAATTTTAACCACATATACTCTGAGAGATTTCTTCTGTCTTCTCAAAATTTCAAGGTCTGAAACTTCTTAGAACAAAAATTATAGTGAAAATGGAAAACCTCGCTGAATTCTAGCCTATTCTAGAGAGCGAGCTTGTAGATCATGCCACACGATACATTATATATATATAATTCTGAAACTCACACAAAATAACTACAGAGTGTTATCTTTCCAGTGAAATTGGTCTCACAAAATTTGGATCTTCTATGAAGAAGTTATGATTGTTTTACCCAGAACACCTGTTTGAGACTAGTTTTAGGACTAGTAAAAAACCCTATATTCCACATAGTGTATCTCCAAAAGTAAAACGACCTAGAAGCTGAAACTTTTCTCATAGGTACCTTGATATGGCTTCTGAATAAAATCCATTTTTTTCTATGTGAATCATTCTAGAAAAATAGTTATAGCGAAAATGGTAAGATTACCTTTAAATAACATACCTTAGAACACATGATCACAAGAATTCATCCTCCCTTGGAATTTCACCCTTATTCACTTCATATTCCCTCTGAAATTTACCTTATATCTCCTTGGTTACCTCAGATAAAAATCATTGGGGTTAATGTAACAAATGGACTTCTAGGTGCCATATTTATACTAGATACGACACCCTCTTTTTAGGGCCGACTTGACCCAAATAAAATTCAATTTAATTTTTAATGATTATTCCATTGAGGCCGACTTTACCAAAAACATACTTAATATTTATTGCAATGGGCCCAACTTGAAACTTCTTGTTTGAAACAACTTTTCTTCTTTTAATTAATTTGGGGCTGACTTGTCACTTCTTGTTACAACTGTTTAGGGCTTATTAACCATACTTTGGGGATTCCATATTCAAGAGGGCATATCTCCTCAACCGCGAGGAACGACATGGTGTACCACCTAACATTGGAAATGGTATGATGAGGACTATACATCTATGAGCAGTTTACCTGCATTTACACTATCCTTCATATCCTTATTCCTCAAACAACTTCGGGTTTCATAACCACACCTCCAGGGCTTCTTGTAGAATTCTTCAAATGGACTCATCACATTTGTTGACATCAATGACAACCACTTCTATTGACATCAATGAAAACCATCTATCCAACAACATCAATGACAAACAACTATACAATATACCAATAGGTCGGTTCCATTCCTTTTTTCCATAAGCATTTGGTTTGAGGTAAAAACCTAAATCTTTCAATCCATCCTCAATATCAATCTTTCATCTATCCCCCCAAAAGGAGACTAATAACTTCTGAACATTGAGCACCATACTTATAGCTATATAATAAAGATCTAATGTCGCTTTCAACTTGAGGGCATCACTCCTTGTACCATTACGAAAGAATAATACATCATTGTAAAATCATAGATGTAATAGGAAAACATCACTACCAATTTTGATACGTCTGAAAGAACTAGTTCTTTTTTCCTCAATAAGGGCTCTATTCAAACCCTCAACAACAATTAGAAATAAAAGAGGGGATAGAGGGCATTCTTTTTGTAACCCTCTTTTAGGCTTGAAAAAAGCTAAGGCATACCCATTAATTAAGGTAGTAAAAGAAACAAAGGATACACGACTCATTACCTAATTAACAAAATGAACATTAAAAACTAGGTAGATTAACATCATCCTCAAATGCATCAAACTTGCCCTATCATAAGCTTTAGACAAGTACAACTTTATATCCATTGAAGAAAGTTTTTATTTATTTATTTTTATTGAATGTGGCCCCTCTTGGACTATACTTAGGAATTTTCTTTCCCGATAAGAAACCAAATTGTTGATTTGGGATAGATTCTGATAATAACCTCTTCACTCTCAGGGCAATAAATTTTGATATGATATTATAAATACAATTACATTACGAGGTGGGTGTATACTAATCAAAGGAATCTAGATTATTCGGATTTGGAATCAAAGGGTGAAAGTGGAGTTGAAGGCTGCTAACATTCTTTCAAAATCTCTAGATTCGTGAATTTCCCTCATTAAGTCTTCCTCTAGGGTCTCATAAAACCCCAAAAACAATTCTATAGGCCACCTATTTGGCCTGTGACTCTTCTCATTTTGAAAGCTATGCAATACCAGTTTGGAGTTCATGTTTTGAAATATCTTCTGATAGTCTATAATTTTCTTCTTCATTCACAAAGCTTGGGAAGTATTTGGTCATCTTAACAACCTAAACTATTGACATAGTGCACAAAATAGATGGATTTTTCTTACTCGAACTCTAACATAATTCCTTTCCATCCCCTAAATTGACCAAAATTTTAAGAACAATTATAGAAGAATCAAGAGTAAGCTTACCCATTATGTTGGAATTGTGTTAATGCAGTGGATCTACCTCAACTCCTTCAAATCCATTCTAATGGCATTGGATGGAATCAAGGCTAAAGGGATATTGATTTTATTTGTTCTCTTGAGATTGTCCATAAATATTCTTCACCTCCATTGACTTTGACCGTAAAACCTTATCCACCCAACCCAAACCAACCTCCACAAAATCGTTACAACTTTTTTCACCAGCCTCCCCTCCAAACTCAGAATCACCCCCTTTTACCCATATATTCTTATGAATCTTAAGACCACAATTTTCCACTAGGTGTCCATGAACACATTTGAAGGGAATAATGGAATAATATAATATTTGTCAATGAGAAATGGGATCCTGATGAATAATCATTTATTCAGCTAAACCCTCATTAAGATCTAGACCAACCATAATTCAACCAATAATCATGATTCCCATCTTTACGAAACTCATATCCACCTCCATGAAAGCACCAATGGAGTTTCCTATCCCCTTAAACACTTCCAGATACCAAAATTCGCATGGTAGACCAAGAAGCTTTACCCATACTAGAACAATGAAGGATTTCTCTTGTTTAACATTGAAGAATGTAGACTATTTCTTAGGGATTAAGGGGGTTGGATCCTATCATCAAAATTTCACTAGAATCTTTGCCAGATCCTCAACATCTTGAAAAAATAAAATCCATCCACCCTCTAGCTAGAAGGTGAAACCGAGGCAAATAATGTAGGATCGGTTCCCATACCAAACTCAATCATACCCTTAATCACACAATCTTCGCTCTGAAAGAAACCAACCAAGTCCTATGAAACTAAGTAACTTAATGCATCATAATATCATTGCGTAAGACCAAACATATAGACCTTACCTTATTAGGCACACATCTCTTACTTCTACATGAAATAGAATTGGTACTTCTTATTTTTCACCCCCCTTTACACTAATACACCTATAAAAATATTTTGACACCTACCTCACTTCAATCGATCTTTGATTTGGCTCTTGGAGCAAAGTTCAGTTGGACCTAAACCCCATGTAATACCCCCTATGAGCATATGACCATAATGTGTAAGTATGTGGTAAGCGAGTTATTATTTGATTATATTGGATTTAAAGTGGAATAATGTTAATAATAATATAAACTCATAAAAGGTGCAGTTGAAGTTAAATCTCCCTAGGAGGACCATGGGGGAAATGAACCAACGAGTGGGGTAGTAAAGGGGAGTCATAAATAATATTTTATTATTGTTTCCCAAGTATCCATTCCCTAAGCTTTCCTGTCCTTTTGTATTATTTTCCATATGTTTATTTCCCAAGATTTATGAGAGGGCATGTGTTTCCTATGCAAGGTGAGAGTGCATGCAAAATTTTGGGAAGGTAATCTTTGAGAAAAACCATTATTTCATCAATTCTCTCATTGTACAATGGTGAAGGGTAGGCTGGTGTGGAGAGTACATGTTGCCATAATGCATTGCCATAGTTTTGTTGCCATGTATGTATGTGGAAATTATGGTTGAGTTTATGGGTAATGATTAAGTTACAATTGAGATTCCCTACTTGCCAACATTAGAGATTTCCTGACTAACCTACATTGGAGCAATGGAGGGA
>ML788432.1:457509-497854 GCA_009831015.1 Picea engelmannii
TTACCCATACTAGAACAATGAAGGATTTCTCTTGTTTAACATTGAAGAATGTAGACTATTTCTTAGGGATTAAGGGGGTTGGATCCTATCATCAAAATTTCACTAGAATCTTTGCCAGATCCTCAACATCTTGAAAAAATAAAATCCATCCACCCTCTAGCTAGAAGGTGAAACCGAGGCAAATAATGTAGGATCGGTTCCCATACCAAACTCAATCATACCCTTAATCACACAATCTTCGCTCTGAAAGAAACCAACCAAGTCCTATGAAACTAAGTAACTTAATGCATCATAATATCATTGCGTAAGACCAAACATATAGACCTTACCTTATTAGGCACACATCTCTTACTTCTACATGAAATAGAATTGGTACTTCTTATTTTTCACCCCCCTTTACACTAATACACCTATAAAAATATTTTGACACCTACCTCACTTCAATCGATCTTTGATTTGGCTCTTGGAGCAAAGTTCAGTTGGACCTAAACCCCATGTAATACCCCCTATGAGCATATGACCATAATGTGTAAGTATGTGGTAAGCGAGTTATTATTTGATTATATTGGATTTAAAGTGGAATAATGTTAATAATAATATAAACTCATAAAAGGTGCAGTTGAAGTTAAATCTCCCTAGGAGGACCATGGGGGAAATGAACCAACGAGTGGGGTAGTAAAGGGGAGTCATAAATAATATTTTATTATTGTTTCCCAAGTATCCATTCCCTAAGCTTTCCTGTCCTTTTGTATTATTTTCCATATGTTTATTTCCCAAGATTTATGAGAGGGCATGTGTTTCCTATGCAAGGTGAGAGTGCATGCAAAATTTTGGGAAGGTAATCTTTGAGAAAAACCATTATTTCATCAATTCTCTCATTGTACAATGGTGAAGGGTAGGCTGGTGTGGAGAGTACATGTTGCCATAATGCATTGCCATAGTTTTGTTGCCATGTATGTATGTGGAAATTATGGTTGAGTTTATGGGTAATGATTAAGTTACAATTGAGATTCCCTACTTGCCAACATTAGAGATTTCCTGACTAACCTACATTGGAGCAATGGAGGGAAGTGGGATAGCTTGTGGGATTGTTTAACAGTAAAGGGTATCCCATCCCTTGTGTTGTGCAAGGTTAAGGGGGGAAGATAGGCTAGTGAGTGGGATTGTTTTAAAAGAAATAAGTTGATATGTGACTCTTTGGTTGTGATATTTAGATATTGGTTTGGGTGAGGAGAACTAGATCCATAGCTGGTAAATACACCCTTGTTGTTTTATTTCCTAACATGAGGGTGGTACGTACATGAGTTGGCGCCCATGGCTAGGAGAAAAAACGCTCCCATGGAGCTACTTCCCCAAGTGCAACTTATAATAGATAAGTAATTTGGTTTATATTATTTATATGTTGATGTCAATGCTGGTGGCTATTGTTGTAAATGAGGAATACATGCTTATTTGAGAATGATACAAGTTTGGAAATTAGTATTGGCTTAAGAATGCAATTATGAGTTGTTTGGCAATTATTCATATACTAATTGTAAAGGCTGTTACAACCATAATTGTAATGAAAAGTGAATAATTATGTCTATGTTGTGTAAATTAATCTTCAACTATGTACAATGGATGATATGGTCATTGTGGGTATATGAGAAGAGGCCACAATCATGAAAGATATGTACTTGTTTTATGGGGAAACATGTATGTTGCTATAATTGCCTAAGTATTGGCTGTAGTAATTCATGTATAATCAGAAATTATGTTTTAAGAGTTAAATAGTTGAATGCATTCATGGGTAATTAATGAATTTGTCATGTGCAATGTTAATTCTGTTACTATATTTCTAATTGTCTATGAAATATATCTCAAATTATAAGCTTATAATAATTGTTTATATATATATATATAATTGTTTTCCACAAATAGTTGAATGCATTCATGGGTAATTAATGAATTTGTCATGTACAATGTTATTTTCGCTGCTATATTTCTAATTGTCTATGAAATGTATCTCAAATTATAAATGAGGGGAAGTGCTTGGTGGGTTTCCCCAGACTCTATTTAATATATATATATATATATATATATATATATATATATATATTCCTGACAATATGGTTGAAAATTGATTTGGAGCGCAAAATAATTGGTTGGAAGTCAATTTACGAAGTCCAAGTGGGAGTTGGGTAAATCTTGGAATTGACAAAAATGCCAAAATATAATGTGTACATGAGTTAATTTGGCGAGCAATGAGTGACAAAATCCCCTAAGAAGTGTAAATTAATGCACAAGAGACGAAGGTTGAGGAGTGATGCGGAAATTTATGGTGTTCAAGTGCCCCTTTGAAATAAAAATATATAAATGCATATATAATTAAGGTTATGGTAGAATTTGTCATGCACTCAAAAATTTGACATAAAGGAGCCCAGTTGGATTTGGGCATATAGGAAGTGACCACACAACAGAAGGTAAATCCACAGTGGAAGAGTTAAAGGTAGTTTTGAAATAGTCGTTTGGGAGTCTGTGGAGGCTTGTATAGTAGTATTGGAAATCAGTAAGAGGGTCTTCACAATTTCCATTGAGGCATAATGTGACCAAGTAGTATTCCACTATGAAGGGAAAGGATCCTGTTAAATTTTGAAGGGGTTATACCTTTGCAAATTACCAAATCAACGCCACATGTTTAGCATAAACCCATGATACGACAAGACAAAAAGTTGTTTTGGGGAGAGTGGTAAGTAGTTTGTAGAGGCATGTGAAATGGTGTTGGAAACCACACTCCAAGATTTTCAATTGATAAGGGAAGGACATGTGGGTAGGTGGCTTTAAAATTTCAAAGGGATATGTTCTCATTAAAGACCCATGAGTTCATCCTCCATAATTGACAGATGATTGTGATGTGTCTAGGAAGGGTCAACATCGTGTGGACATGTGTGTTGGAAAGGATAGAAAGGGGGACCACCTGTCACATCAGTCGAGGAGATAAACACTGATAAGAGAAAATCTATGGTTATAATAGGAGAATATAAGGTTAGAATGAGATGAAATTTCGGGGGTAAGTCCATAGTTACAAGGACTATAAAAGTATCAACAAGGATGGTTTGCTTATTCGACTCTAGAATTATAGAAAATGGAAAATAATGGTTTTAAAAGAACAAAAGGGTACTCACTGATAGGAGCTCAATCGAGTTTGAATTTTGAACAATAAGGAACATGATAATGCATGAAGGAATCTAGTTGGGCACTTGGTTACATTGCTAGGGGTTTGAAGTGGAAGTGGAAAAATAGGGCTAAATCCACTATTCTGGAGAGTTTTTGAAACTATTGATGGAGAAAAAGGAACCCAAGATGAAAAATTTGGGAAAAAAATTGTACTTGACATTTGATCTCCTCAAGATTTTGGACAACTTTGTCCTAGTGAGGTATTTTTAGTTTTGCTCCATTTGAAAGTTAACATTTTTCAACAAAATTTTTAAGTTTGGGAAAACTGCATAAAGGGAAAAGTTGACAATTCCATATTAAGATAGAAAATTACTAGAGCATCAGATCATTAATCTAAAAGTTTCTAAGTACTCACAATTAAGAGTATTGTCAACACTTGATACACAATTTTTCTTGGTTCTCACTCTATTTTCTTCTACAAGTGGATGAAGTAGGTCTCCAACACTAGTGAGAAAATTCAACAAATTGAACAGAAATGGCATATTCTAAAAACTATAAATTTCATTTCAAAACTTAGAATTAAGCCTGGGTGCAATCATTGGAAATATCTTTTAGATGACAATGTAACATAAGGTTCATGTTTTGAAATATGCATTTGTTTATTTGAGAAATTTGAGGAACATAGTCTCTGGGCTTGATTAAGCAAATAAATAGTCAAATATGGAAGACTTCCAAAGTATCTTCGATTTGTGAAAATAAGTATATGATGATAATTGAGTATACTAGGGGAGAAAATAACTAAGAAAAACTGTAGATATATCATAGTGGTGCTTGCATAACGACGTGGAGGCACAATTGGATGAGCAAAGCATAGTGGAGTTGCTTGCTAACTAGATGGTGAATGTTGAACCAAGGATGGTTGAGTACTTGTTAATATGGTAATACTTTTGATTGAACATAGACATCCAAGTTGAAAGTATTATGACCAGATTTGTTAACAAGTTGGTTAAATTCCTTAAATGGAGAGGGGTAAGGTCTCTTGTAGATTTGATTTTAGGTTCAATCACAATGAAATAAGGAACTAATATTGGTTGTTGGAGTTTTGAGCAAGAATGTATGCCATGCATTGACCATGATAAATATGTGCAATTTAGTTTGTAGAAGAAGATATATGGGAGGTCTAGGTCATAGTAATTGGATATTGTATGAAGAAAAGAAACAATGTGAGATATAAGGAGCCTACTATATGCCAACAGATAGAAATGGAATCCTTATGCATAAATAAGGATGTAATTTCCTTCATTCCCGGAGATAGATAAATGCAACTAATTAATAAAAGTTGAAGACCTTGATTCCAAAGAAGGAAGTTATGGAAGCATGGATGGTAGAGGAAATATACCATAAGTAAGAGAGCATGAATGAAGTGATGGGTGAACCATCTATGTGGAAAAGTTATATGTATGCTTAGAAGCATTGCAAATTAGGAACCAACAACTTATGTGTAAATAATACAATGAAGGAAATAATTACTTATCACTCATTTTAAAGCTACTAATGGAGGAATAAAGTACTCCATGGTATGGATGGGTCTTGATAGAGAGAATTGAAATTAATAGATAATTTTCCATGGAAATGAAAAAGGAAATTCTAGAAGTAGGTAAAGCTTAAAAAATAGTTAGAGATAAGGATAATGAGTTGAAATATGATGGATGTTCAAACTACTAGAAGATATTGCAAGTATTGAGAAAATTATTCGAGAATTAAATGTGAATTATTGGATGAGAAGATGGTAGAGAATGTTGAGTGCATTCTAAATATACAAGTGGTTAGCAAACCAAAGAAGAACATAAGAATTGTAGCGACTTCCAAAATGGAAGTGCGAAGAAGGTATATGAAAGGGAAAGTATTGTTTAATAATAGATGCAAAAGAAAATGGACTTTGTAAGGAGTTTCTATTAAGCTGGAATAACATCAATAAAAACACTATGCAATGCTAGAAAGTTTAGGTAAAGTAAAGTTGGGAAAGATTGGCCCATAAAAGGAAGCAAAGGTTGAAGATATAAACCAATATGGTATATGGGATGGAAATTTGGAGTGACTAAGTTGGGATTGGATGGAATTGCTCAAGAAAAATGTAGCAGTGATGCAAAGGTGAACAGAGTGCAGAGACAACTCAAAACATGAGCACGTGATGTTTCCATAATCAAATGGGATTTGAAGGCAAGCCAAGACAACAAAGGGAGTTGCATAATACTAAATCAAGCTACATGATGCTAAGAATGTTGTTGTAGCAACAATTAAAGAACAAGACCATCAAGGCATATATATATATATATATATATATAGAATTGCTACTTGGTGAGAAAATCACAACTAATGATCCATTGTATGATTTCTAGAAAGGTGATAAAATGGATTAACTATGATGTGCAAAATCCATGCTATGTAGAGTAATTGGAAGGGAGAATCCCTTGAATCTTATCTTGATTCATTGTTATATTTTTTTGATATTCAGAAAACTATTATATGTTCATAGTTTTAAGGCATCAGAATGTTGGAAATGCAAGAGAATGAAATATTTGGAAAGTATATGCATTAATGGAAATTTTTGATAAATAAGATGTGGTAGAGTGCATATAGATGTGATTGAGCATATATGATGTGACATATTATCTAAGAGTAGTATGTTGTTGCATATGTCGTGATTATGGCATAATGATTAAATATGGTTAGTGGTGGTTGTGTAGCTAGAATGGGTTGATAGCATGGTTGAAGATGTTAATGATACTATTGCATATGATAGTCAACTTTGTAAAGAAAGGACAAGGACACGACAATTATTATCAAGGGCTAGTGAAAGGATTGTGTAAGGGTCCATATGGCACACATTGATTAGGTAAACTTAGATATGTTGATGGCATCCATGCAAGTACATATGCACTTATTCTTATACTACATAGGTGTTAAAGGGAATTAGGTAAGGATTCCTCCAGTCAAATTTTCTTATCATGAGTTTATATGTTTATGTGGTTTGAATGCATTATGTGATTTATACCCAGGTGGGGTGTGGTAAAGGCAGAAAGGCCTAGACATATGAAATTTTTAAAAAATATCCTAACTGATTCAAAAAAAATAAAATGTTATGTCATTTTGTGTTGGTTATCAGATAATAACTAAGGAAAGTTAGGACTTATGATCCTATTGCAAGAGTGAATCCCATGTGAGATATCCATGTGTGAGGCCATAATGTTGTTGGATATGGAAAGGCCATAGTGTTTCACACGTGTCCAATGGTCTCCCTGCTTATGTTAGCATCATGGATTGTAACCTTCTTGTCAACACAAAACAACATTGAGAGGGTGGATCCTTGGTGTTGTGTTTGGGCTATAGAGGAAGGTGTCCATATGGTTGAGCAAGTGTTGGGGAGGTAGCTGGATGATGTGACAAGGTGTTGGATAGACTTTCCAACTCATCATGGTATAATGCATGACATGGGATTATGGTATTCCTTAACCAATACAAATATGCATTGAGTAGGTGTGTAAGTTGTGATAATGCACACATGTATGATTGACACATATATTTGATTGCATTGTGTGAATGTAGGCTTGTGATACAACTCATTGTAGATAATATGTTAATAGATGAAGTGATACAATTATTGGTATTTCATAATTATGAGATCATTTCATAGGGATGTTGTGGATGCAGTGAAAGGATTGTAGGCATAAGTATTCGTGTTTTATTGGAACACAAAAATCTTTATTGGGAGAATATAGTTACATAAATGGATATCTTGGATATGGCAATTGAAGTAAGAAATAATGAAGACAACGACTATTTCCTACACAATCAAAGGATGAGTATTATGCGGATCTATCGATCTTTGGGCGCCCACCATATCACTAATTCCCTTTTGGTACCACAACTGTGAATCCACAACTCGCGTAAGAGAGAGTCATTTTGGGCCTAAAAATGATGGTACCATTATAACTAATCCCATGGTATAAAACCTAAAGGTAAATTATGACAATTTCATACAACCTGAGTAACCTAACAACTAATCCAATGTTCTCTCACACCTTGAGGTCACTCCTTGTCTATAAACACCCTTATACTATACTTTGTAAAGTCTCTAGAACTCTTGAAATCATCCTCTCTTATCTTTAGAAAATCCTCAATTTTCAATTTTCACTTAGGTTAATTATTGATATCCTTCCAGAATCCCCTAGGGATACTTGCATCTAGCATCTCCAACACCTTTACAAGGACCCCTTTTTCTAGCTTGATTTTGTTCTTATAGGTTTGATTGACTCATCCCAGGGCATCTTCACTAGCATAGATCCATTGATACCTTAGAAATTTAAACCCTAAAACCTCAAGGGAGGTTCCATTATAGCTAGGGAAAGGGAGGTATCATCCTGTCTAGGGGCACACAGTCTATTTAGTATGCATGCTTCATTGGTTTATCTTTACAAGAATGGATCTAGTGTTTTGGTTATATAGCACATATATTTGTATTGGATATTTTGGCAAGTCCTCTCTTGTGGGAATTTGGAGTTAAATGTGTAGGCCACAACGAGATGTGGATTATTCTTGGAGGACTATCATGACTCTTCACTTAATCCCAGGGAGATTCATCATCTATAACAACACATTCCGGGTGAGTTCTCTTCCTTATCCTCTTTCCATTTTCCAACATTAGGGTTCTAGCTCACTAAAAGAATTAATTGTTAATTAACACTAGTTAGTTGGCTTGTTTTCCTTCGTTAAATTATTTTTGAAACCCAATCTAATTACTGTAATCACCTACATCCCTAGGTTATCATTAACAATAACATAAGGTCCCAATTAACCTAGTGTCTTATCTTCTTATTTTCACTCTCTTTTGTCTTACCCTAGGGTTTCTTGGTTTGGCCCTAAAATAATGTGGCAACTCCATTCTCCTCTCTTCCCACTTTACTAGTGTGTTCCCTAACTTCATGCTATGTGCAGTAGAATGAATTCATTTGTTCATGAATTGCTATATCTCCTTCACAATGTTGGTCTCTTAAGTGTTATTGTTGAAGTTGGAGAATAAGTCCATGTAATAATTGATTTATTAATAGGATCAAGGAAGAAAGGCTACTTTTCACCACTGGGATATAAACAACCAAATAACTGGTATGAAATTATGATTTTGGATGGATACCAAGTCATGGGGGATAAGTCATGACGATCCTGTGATGTCAATATTGTGAATGGCTTGTTTATATTCGTAGTGATGAGCCAAGCTACAATCTGAATAAAGAATGGTGAGGTCTTGGATTTGCTAAACATTAAGTTATTTTACAAAAAGACATGTTAAGTCATGAGACCTATTATATAAAATTAAAATTATAATATAAAAGTGCAATTGGTAAAGACATGATAGGAGCACAAGGACCCAAAATGAAGAAAATTAGGGGGAAGTGAGAGAAAAGTCTATGTTTGACTTTTGTACCATTTGGAAGCTTGGGAAGACTCCTTAAGGTTTATCCTTTTTTCTTAATACTCATCCTTCCCTTGAGAAAGTGAATGGACACATTGCCTAGGCATGGATTTATACAAAACCAACCTTCCAATATTTTGATGCATTTTTCCAATTGTCCTTTGGTTGATTTTTGTCTCTCATGTGGCATTTCACCCACATTATTGTGGAGATAATCCTTGTTGCAAAGATATACAATTGATTCTTGCATGGAAATAAAGTTGATGTTAAGTTAATGGTTACCATAAAATTTCTTATGTCGATTATATACTGCATTAGAGCCTAGCATCACTAGAACTACCAACATGCACTTTAGGTGTGAAATTGATGATAGTTGAACTACCACTTGAGTCTTCCAAAGCGAGAAATCAAAACTTTGACTCTTCTTGCTTGTATGTTAACCATGGATGGAAGGATTTTATAAGGGAACAAGTAGCAAAAAAGGGAAATTCATGAGTTTGGATGGTTCATGGTTGAGAGGAAGAGGTTCATGGGACTCATTGAGAGTTGGTAAACGTTCTTGAGAGGTGCATGTCAAGTTGAAAGTGTATAACATCACCATAATTGGGGTAGTACCTTAGATAGAGAGAGACTAACATGCAAGATTCATCCTTGCTACTTCATAGCCTAGCTTGGGGGCGACATCCAAAAAAAATGATTATTGCTAAGAGGTGAATTTATTTTATGTGGTCACTCACAAAGTGCACATTCTCAAGAAAAGATAAGTTTTTTCTCGATTGCATACTCTTTATATTTTTCTTTCGCATTTTGTTGGTAATAATATGAATGCTCATCGAATTGAGATGGTTGTTTATAATTTAGGTTATGAATTTCAATTGGAGAAATAGTGTAAGCACATTGTTTATTAAGCTCAACATATTTAAAATTATTATGTTCAAGTATTTAATTCATATGATTTTTGGGTAAATGTTGGGCATAAAAATGAATAATTGTTGGGATGTGCATTTTTAATTGCATCACTTAATGATTATTGTTACAAAATTTCTTAATGGGATAGCTATAGATGATTGAAAAATTACTACTTAGGCATATTAATGAATGCTTGTTGGAATCATGTTGTTTATTTCTAATTATGGAAAGTTGTTTCTCACTTAGTTTCATATTAAATTTGTGGCAAAGCCATTAGAAACCAATTCAATTCACTGCTGGTAAATTCAACTGGTTAATATTAAGAAATATTCCAAGGGAGTGCCTCATTGGCCAAGGGAGGCAATCCAAGCATACTACAACTAAGCATTCCAATTTGGGGTGGATCTTAGGTTCAACCCATGAAAGGATGACATTTGTTTTCACCAACTTATCTAGGAGGAGGCATGTTTCTCCTCATTTAACTTATATGTTTGTAGGGGTAATTGATTCGAGGAAAATGGACTATAGGAATGAGTATTATAGTGAAGAGGCAATTAGAGTAGGAATGCATAAGGTGGCATGAGGAAAACTCGATATACCTGGTTTTAAGCATGAATATGTGATGGTGGTTAACATTATCCTCTACACCTTGATTCCTTCCCTCAATGATGGGAAACTAATATAATGTAACCTATTGTATTATGTTGATTATATTGTTTAGTATTGCACCCCTTATAGGTGGATCATCACACTATTGAGATGTTTTTGTTGTTGCATTATATATAGTACATTGTTTTAGCACCTTTCAGAGGTTGGGATTCCCTTACGAATATAAGTTGTGTTCCATATTTTTTGAGATGTTTCCCACCACTCAACCTTAGGTTAACTTGGTCCATCACTTTATATTGACCATCACCCTCATGATGACTTGGAGGAGTTTGATACCTAAAGTGGGGAAATCGATAAGCCATGCAAACTTGTACTTCATTATATGATTGATATGCTTGTAGGGCATCCATAGGTACCTCATTTGAATTTTTAACTATATCCCTATGTATGCATTAATTAGTGGTGATTCAAAACATGCCCTTCATCGATGGTGAGCCACCATTTGAAAGAGGTAAATACAATATTAATCATGATAGTTAAGATATTATAATTTATGCCATATTTATTCATGTATGTAGGTATGAGGATTATCAATTAACGATGTTCTTGTAGGCCATGTGTCACATCCTTATATGCCTTCACAAACATTTGATAGTCAAAACATTCTTACTTCCCAAAGGAACATTGAACATTAAAGGATTTTTGAGTTGGAGAGGATGCTTCAAAAATATTGTCATTGTGAATAGATATTGTGTCAAATTTTTTGAGTACAAGATTAGTGCAAACCTACCAAAGAATCAAGTAGATTTATTGAGATGACGTATAAATATTCTATCATGCAAATTTTTGCTTATTGTTAGTGCAAAGAAACCAACCAAATGTTGCTATCAATGGGTCACCACTTCCTCCAAGCAATGGTCCATGTATAATTTACTAGTAAGTTTGTTTAACCTAACAACTAATTTAGTTTAGCATTTATTTTCAATATTCAAATATCTCATTTCAGTGATTTATTTTTTTAATGATTTTCAAATATCGACTATTGAATATTCTATTTTTTTAATTAACATGCTTGGTTTTGATTTTTTTTTTATAGTTTAGTATTTAGTAAGAGCTTCTTCATGTCCTATGTGTCAACCATATGTAGACAATAATACTTATTGAATTTTGGGATTGCATTCTTTAGGCCCTCCTAATAGTGTCATCCAAAGGGATCCAAATTATTTAATAGTAAATTAGTGTAGGCATGAACTAGAACGAGTAATTAAGCATCTTATGTAGATATATTAAATTGGATTGACAATTGATGAGACATATGGTATGTCAACATCAACCGTGATGCCACGGCCTACACTTAGGTATACTCCATAAGTAAACATAGACATTATGGTTCAAAATTTTCATGATGATAGGTCACGATGTCAATTACATAAGAGAGTAGATTTTGAACTATTGAGAGAAATGATTTAATGCATAATATCAGATTAAGATGATGAGTTGAATTCTACTCTTTAATGTGTTTTTCATATATATTTTAGATTATTGGGGGTAAGCACTAAATGCAAGATCATCTAATCAAAGACTTAGTTTTGATGGCGTAACATATCCTAAGGAAGATCTCTTGGAACTTCCCATCATTTTGAGGATGGTACCTAGGGTAAACCCTAGTTTTTTCAAGGTACAAGGCCATGTCAACAATAGGACTCAAATCCATTACAACAATATGCTAGTTAAAAGCTCAACATGTCCCTTGTAGGAATTGAACTTGGAGGGGAAGGATAACACTCCACTCAACCACCCAAACTAGACCCAATTGACATGTTTAAATTTTCTCAATATATACTAAAAGTGTTTGATAATTCAATCTAAATTCTTACGATGTAACCAACTATTTTATAATTTTTTATATTATTATTTTGTAAATGTTGATTCTTGTATTTATTCAATTAATTAATATACAACTTCAAGGGTTTTTTTTTTAATAATACACTTGTAATATTTACTTTTAAAGATATATACTAAATAATTTTATACGTTTTATAGTTCCAGAACTATCAATATTTCTAGAACTATCAATCCAACAAATTTTATGATGGAACTTGTTGACACTCGAAACTGAAATGGGTTGCAACAAATCAATCCCGAGGCAACCTCGAACCACTTTGGATTATAAGCTGCCCTTTTCCAACCCGAGAGGGATCTCTCGAAAAATGTCACAAAATAAAATGAAGTAAACGTGAAAAAGATGGGCAGATTTATGGGTAAATGATGGTCTTGGATTTTTGGAGTTTGGGGGTTAAACCAGGGAAATGGTCCATTGGGCATGGAGTCAAATGAAAACCGAGAAAAAGAGACAATAGCAGAGATCAAATACTTGTAGAAAGTGAGACAAAGTAAGTCTATCTTTCAGCACTTTGACAAATCGTGATGCGGTAGCGGAAAGAAAAATGAAAGGCCGACATAGCAAAGGATATATGAAGCATTTTGAAAATGCAGATTGGTCTTACACCACTGATAGCTGGTGCAGAGGAAAGACAATAAACAATTACAGAAAACCCAAATCCTTTCGTTATAGTAGTGGTCGTACTAAAGTATAACGAAGCACATCGGTTAGAAGAAAACAAAATGTAATGCAATCGTGATAGATTAAGGAAGACATAAAGAAATGATAACACATCAACTGTGAGTAAGGAGCATATTAAATAAATTCCAAACAGATTTAACACAGTGAAAGGAGAAGAAAACATGCTGAAAGAAATCGACCGTGATGAATCTCACAGTCGCAAGCAAAAATCGTCTTTATTTCTCCATTAATGACTTACAAAAAAACTCAGCAATTACAATAGGAACCCTCTTCACAGAGGTTTCCCCCAGTCCTACGCTCATGCGTGCCCTCCTCTGTATTACATACATCATCCTTTAAAAAGATAAAAAATCTAACATAAAAACTCTTTGAGTTCCAGGGAATATGAAACGTTCTGTCTTCTCAAACTCAGCGACTGCCAGGGGCATCTGCCAGCTTCGTTGAACCGTTATTAATTATTTGACACCTCCTCGTTCCTTCCTTGACACTTGGAAGCTGCGGTATTGGATATTGGGCTCATGATCTCTTCGCACCTGTAAAGAAATCGTACCTCGTTTATCGGATGTAATGCATGAAAATATAATGCATAACCTTGTCTGTATATTAACGAAAACTTAATATGGTTGACAGGCGGTAAAGTTCTTAGCGTTTCACACACGGCAACCTGCCAAGCCCTGAGAAGTTTCGGAGAAGTTTCCTGGATGCATTTTCATTTTTTATTTATCAGATCCACACCTCCGTGGCTGCCAAATTGGGAAAAGGTCCCCTTCTAATTGATTTCGTATAGATTTTTAAACCTATTACCAGCCAGGCAGCCTGCTACAATAATTCTGGCAAAAGACCAGCCGATTAGCCCTCACTGGAATCGAACAGAAATTCATCAGGGAGCTCTGGATTAAGCGTCTGCGAGTATCGATGGCGAATCGCAGCGAAGTGTCAGAAAGGATAAGTTTCATGAACGGGCATGTCATATGACCCAGGAAAGTTCTCAGATGCGCACACCCTCAAGCACTTCGCAGCTCGAGCTTTTGGCTGGTGGTTTTCATGGCATTCTGTACTTGTGTTACGATACTTCAACTCACTGCTACTGCTGCTTAATTTTGAGCTTCATCTGATAGCCCTCCCAATTACATCCATTTTCTGGTGCCTCGGAGAAGAACTACACGCAGTTATTATTATTGGAAGAGGCTCCGGGTGTTGTTACTGCCATTATTGTTATTATCATTGATGATATTATCGTGAGTACAACCGCCTTCAGATGATGGCATGAACTGTGTAAAGATCTACACAGCCTCTCGGCGCTCATCGTTCTCGTGACTGCTTGTGCAGGGTTGCAATACGAGTTCGTCAGTCGTGGTCTGGTCATGAACGTCGTCCGGCTGTTTTGATACTTTGAGATTCAACTGACTATAGCCCTGCTCAGCTGCTCATACGCCTCGAAAGCAACGACTATCTGGTTGTTATTGGGAACGGTTTCGATTCCAAAAGGGGAGGCCGTATTTTCTGGCCTTCTGGACCATCATGATTGCAGAAGACCTCTCTGACAGCTCCACCAGGTGTATGATGTAGAGGCGCAGGGCAGGCTTTCGAATCCCCTTGGAAGCCTCTATCAAGTTTATAATCGACGGTAAATTCCTCGTACCGTGAAGATAGGCCAGGATTCTGACTATGCTTGTATGGAACCGCCTTACTTGCGGGTTTGTATATAACCGTTACTACTGGGGCGGTGATGAACGTTGTGGACAGAGCCGTTAGCGCCAAAATCGCAAAAGCTTCGTCATTCAGAACCTTCCTATCAACTCCACCAATCCATAACAGGCGGTCACGATCACCAAAACAAGCAAACGCCAAGATGTGCTTCAATGGATCGTTGCAAAATCAGTCTTCAAGCCACTGGATGCAAAATATAGTGGAAGCAGCAAGTCAGAGACAAGGTCTTCAATCTTTTTGATAAGCATTCCTGCAAACGGGCCATCTTTGGGAATATTGTGTTCATGAATTCGATTGACGATGGAAAAGATGGCCCCCTTATGTATATGATTTGGATGTTGCAGAAATCCAATTCTCTCGACCCACTATATAACGTGTGTGTGAAAACTGGAATATCCGGAGGGTCTCCGCCATACAACCCATTCGCCCATGAAGCATGGTCTCCTTCACCACCGTGCCAGATTTTGAAAGAGGAATTCTAGGCTTGATTTTTTCGTTAACTGCTCCCATTCTGCCTCCAAGAGGATGTCCCAGGTATCTCCAGCAAATGGATATGCTTCCAGTCCCCACCTCCAGACCATACCCATTGCATTTTTGTTGCTAATTCTCTCCTTTTCGTCCACCGCTACCAATTTACTCGAGCTGTCGTGACCGAAGTCCACATCTTGTTTAACTAATTCAAATACCGCTGGTTCCATTGACCAAGGATCAGCAACTGCTAACCATGGCATAGATGAGGCAACTCTCACATACGATCCCCATGTATCATTACTGTCTAAATTTACAATGGGCATCCAAACCATCTCGAATTCAGACTCTTTGTCCCGCAGTTTAGTATACATTTCTTTCAGAATAGAAATCTCAATTTCATGAACTTCAATCCTTGAGACTAACAGCAGAACCAGTTTTAATCCTCTCAGAGCATCAACCTTCACTTGTTCTGTATCTTTGTTTAAAAGGAAGTCTCTTCCTTCGGTCACCAGCAACGCTCTCAGCGATTCAAGATTATTTCCCTCTGGAGTTCTTAGCTGTTTCTTGATACGGAGACGAGTCTCTGATTTGGGGATGATTTGTTTGAGCAAACCTGATATATTCTTCCATCTAGAAAAATGCTTAATGCCCTTGTTGTCTTCCTCCACAGTTGTACTAACCGCGTAATCACCCTGCAATTCGGTGGAGCCTACAACTTCGGAAAGTATTCTTTGAAAAGCCAAAAGAACTTTGATGCTCTTAAAAGACAAACTTTGAGTTATCTAAAGACACCAGGTTTGGGCTGTAGTTCGTGATATGAATGATTTGGGAGTCTAATGAAGAGTTATGCAGTGCCTTAATGTTTCCCACCACTTGTTCCCATCCATCCTCTGAAACATGGCGGTCAAAAACAAAAACCAGCGTCGTGTTTGGAACGAGAGTGGATGGCCTAATTTTGCAACCATAAGCATTTAACAAGAGACATTCATCACTGAAAAACATGGATGCTGCCTTTCTCATCATCTCTTTCTCAGCATCACCATCAGCCTGATAGAATTTTACATTCATATCCCATTCATTTTCTTCCGAGCGGATTTCTGTCCATCGTTCTGTGAGTTTCCAGCTTTCCGTAATGTCCACAACATTTAAGTCAAAATCCATGCAAGTACTTCCTCCTGTGCAGACAACTTTCAGGTCGTTTAAGTGCCAGGGAGGGTCAGAATAGAAATTGTTAAATAACTGTTCAATTGGATGTCCAGAACCCTCAATTTCCAGAACTCTTAATCTCTGAAGAGAGATCGAACGGGGAAAGAGGAAAGAGCTGAGATTGGTAAACGAAGCCATACGAGCTCTCCCCGCATATTCCATGCCAAATAACAAACCTTCATTTCTTCACAACACCCATAGAGCGTGCCATGAGCTGCTTGCCATTATATCAAGGAATCCCATTGGTGCTTGGGATAAAAACACTGAGTAGAGCCATTTCCGAAATCTGTTACAACAGAACTAATCTACAACATTAATTAGTAATTTTATAATAATTCTTTATGGCCAACCTTATGTGTTTATTTATTTATTTTTAAATAATATTATAATAATGTTGTGCATGTTGAAATTTTACACATATGGCTTTAATGAATGCACATGTGTACTTAAGTATTCCAAAAGAAAATAAATTGCAATTGAATGTAATGATTAATGCCATATGTCAATATCAATATCAATACAACACAAGAAAAAATTATTACAAGCATGAAAAAAGTTTCAAATTCACCTCCATATAACCATAAATTATAAACTACATAAAATAAACCACAATTCCTACATTACAATTTATTAACAACTCATATCTAGAAGAAAGATTAATGTTGAATGTAATGATTAATGATATATGTAGAAAAAATTATTACAAGCATGAAGAAAGTTTCAAATTCACCCGCATGTAACCATAAATTATAAACTACATAAAATCAACCATAATTCCAACATTACAATTATTTATTTCTTTTAACACCCCAATTGCGCATCAATAAAGGTCCCAATGCAAATGGTCTTTCTCAAGTAGTAGGATTTTGTTTTACAGGTTATAGTTTATTAACAACTCATCTCTAGAAGAAAGATTAATGCACTACATGCATAGAAATGCATCAATAATCCTTCTTTCACATAAATATTTCTTTGTCATTGGAGTGCTCTTAAATTTCACAATTTGAAAATAAACAACAAGCATATAGAATGATTTATAAACTCAACAATGTTTCCATGAGTACATGGAAGACAATCAATATAAAATGAGTTATTTCTCTTGAAGATTCCTAAGGCATAATCATTCATGCAAATTCTATACATGGAAATGTTATGTTTGTAGTTAAAAATATTCAAGTAATCATACTGACTATATTGAAGGACCATAGATGGAAATCAATGATATTGAATGTTTGGGAGACACAAAAGATGAGAAATGATGAACAACCCCACACCTACAAATTGTATTGTTCAATTGGAAATTTACAATTATTACCATATAAGATCATTTTGTCCCTACATCCTTCATGGGGATGGATGAATTTCCTTGGGATATTTTTGTTGAATGTGATGAAATTTTCCCTCTTCAACTTGTTGGAAAGACAAGGTAAACAAAAAATAATACAATCTAACATATTCTATCCCAAAGAAAGTATATGATAAAAACTAGTGATAATTCAAACAGGAAATGTGGAGGAAACCTTCAAGAACCCATTGCAAGATTGATGTCTTGAAAGTTGATCTAGATGAGGAGGAACTAAGAAGAGTTTCCATCTCTCTATGTCTTGCAAAAAACAACAACAAACCAAAAAATGTATTATTCCGTACAAATGATTAGCATTCCAAATAGTTAACTCAAAAGCAAATGAAAAAAACATTAATATGAACAAGAAGCTATTATGGTGGCAAGAAAATAAGATCTTTATATTTGCCAATACATAAAGTGGTATAAAATGGAATTTCACCTTAAGGAGTTTTGAAGAAGTCCTCCAATACTATCTCTTTTGGAGGTCCTTGATTCCTCAAATAAAAGTCTCTCACAGTTTCTAGAGTGATTTGATCAATAACATTTCCCCCTATGAAATGGTCATTTCGAAGGAAAATTTCAGAATTATAACACTAAAATTGCTTAAGAGGAGGAATGAAGTAAGTGGGATTCACAATCATTTGTGAATTTCTTGTAGCATAACACTAGAAACCTTGATTTTTTTTTTAAATGGTGGATGGAGGCCTCTGTTTATAGATTTTTTTGGAGCCAAAATTGAGCTTGAATGAAGAATCACTTCAATGTGAATGCAATAACTCCAAGTATGACCAAGGACCATTCAATCAAATGAATTGGTTTGACTAATATGAGAATTAATTAACCAAGAAGCTTCCTAAAGTGATTGTTTCATTTAATGAGCCACGTAATTAGCTAAAATCACACTACAATAATGATTGTGTGCTTATTGAAGGATTAAGAGCACAAATGTGCTCTTATTAAAGGGATAAGCATGTAGATATCAAATGGTCAAACTAAAAGTTGACTTTTCATCTTCATGTATAATTGGTCTTTCCTCCAATGTTTTGAACTTATAAATTGTCTTTGGAAGTAATTTATGACGCCTTTGGAAAAGAACACTTAAGTGTCACACATAGATGAAAATGGTGTGGTAACAAATGCCCGCTTGTGTGTGAGGTTAGAAGAGCATTGTGTAGCCAAAAGACATCATGTGCATATATAAAAAGGACCAAGAGAGCCCAAATGAGGATGACCCCCCTATTGGAAAAAGAAAGGTGACCACTTGCAAAACAAATGAAAGGTATGATATATAGAATATGTCAAAACAAGGTGGGAATATACATGCTCATGTAATAGTGAAGTCAAGTAGGGGCACACTAGAATTGAATAAAGAAGGCCCACAATAGTGGCAGAAGGGTCAAGACATGTAGAGAACTTATTAGAGGTAAGCACAAACTATAGGTTCATGATGATGTTGGGAAGGATCCATACATGTTCATTATCTTTGATTGGATCTTGAACACTAACATCACTATGTACAAATCTCCACGTTGCAATAANTTCACATAAATATTTCTTTGTCATTGGAGTGCTCTTAAATTTCACAATTTGAAAATAAACAACAAGCATATAGAATGATTTATAAACTCAACAATGTTTCCATGAGTACATGGAAGACAATCAATATAAAATGAGTTATTTCTCTTGAAGATTCCTAAGGCATAATCATTCATGCAAATTCTATACATGGAAATGTTATGTTTGTAGTTAAAAATATTCAAGTAATCATACTGACTATATTGAAGGACCATAGATGGAAATCAATGATATTGAATGTTTGGGAGACACAAAAGATGAGAAATGATGAACAACCCCACACCTACAAATTGTATTGTTCAATTGGAAATTTACAATTATTACCATATAAGATCATTTTGTCCCTACATCCTTCATGGGGATGGATGAATTTCCTTGGGATATTTTTGTTGAATGTGATGAAATTTTCCCTCTTCAACTTGTTGGAAAGACAAGGTAAACAAAAAATAATACAATCTAACATATTCTATCCCAAAGAAAGTATATGATAAAAACTAGTGATAATTCAAACAGGAAATGTGGAGGAAACCTTCAAGAACCCATTGCAAGATTGATGTCTTGAAAGTTGATCTAGATGAGGAGGAACTAAGAAGAGTTTCCATCTCTCTATGTCTTGCAAAAAACAACAACAAACCAAAAAATGTATTATTCCGTACAAATGATTAGCATTCCAAATAGTTAACTCAAAAGCAAATGAAAAAAACATTAATATGAACAAGAAGCTATTATGGTGGCAAGAAAATAAGATCTTTATATTTGCCAATACATAAAGTGGTATAAAATGGAATTTCACCTTAAGGAGTTTTGAAGAAGTCCTCCAATACTATCTCTTTTGGAGGTCCTTGATTCCTCAAATAAAAGTCTCTCACAGTTTCTAGAGTGATTTGATCAATAACATTTCCCCCTATGAAATGGTCATTTCGAAGGAAAATTTCAGAATTATAACACTAAAATTGCTTAAGAGGAGGAATGAAGTAAGTGGGATTCACAATCATTTGTGAATTTCTTGTAGCATAACACTAGAAACCTTGATTTTTTTTTTAAATGGTGGATGGAGGCCTCTGTTTATAGATTTTTTTGGAGCCAAAATTGAGCTTGAATGAAGAATCACTTCAATGTGAATGCAATAACTCCAAGTATGACCAAGGACCATTCAATCAAATGAATTGGTTTGACTAATATGAGAATTAATTAACCAAGAAGCTTCCTAAAGTGATTGTTTCATTTAATGAGCCACGTAATTAGCTAAAATCACACTACAATAATGATTGTGTGCTTATTGAAGGATTAAGAGCACAAATGTGCTCTTATTAAAGGGATAAGCATGTAGATATCAAATGGTCAAACTAAAAGTTGACTTTTCATCTTCATGTATAATTGGTCTTTCCTCCAATGTTTTGAACTTATAAATTGTCTTTGGAAGTAATTTATGACGCCTTTGGAAAAGAACACTTAAGTGTCACACATAGATGAAAATGGTGTGGTAACAAATGCCCGCTTGTGTGTGAGGTTAGAAGAGCATTGTGTAGCCAAAAGACATCATGTGCATATATAAAAAGGACCAAGAGAGCCCAAATGAGGATGACCCCCCTATTGGAAAAAGAAAGGTGACCACTTGCAAAACAAATGAAAGGTATGATATATAGAATATGTCAAAACAAGGTGGGAATATACATGCTCATGTAATAGTGAAGTCAAGTAGGGGCACACTAGAATTGAATAAAGAAGGCCCACAATAGTGGCAGAAGGGTCAAGACATGTAGAGAACTTATTAGAGGTAAGCACAAACTATAGGTTCATGATGATGTTGGGAAGGATCCATACATGTTCATTATCTTTGATTGGATCTTGAACACTAACATCACTATGTACAAATCTCCACGTTGCAATAAAGAGTTGTAGTTGAGCATGGGATAAACCATCTAATCAATAATAAATTATGGAAATTAATGCTAGATGTGAGCTAGCTCACCAATAATGACAATGGTACCGAAGTACGAGTCTGAATAGATGCAATGTGTATGGATGTTTTGATTTCAAACATTATGCATTCCAAACTTAATGATGAAAATCCATTGTTGTATGTAAGATAAAACTAAAACACTAATAATGAAAATGATAACCAAGTTACTAGACCTCTAAATCAAAACCCCAAATCAATTGTGTCAAGGTTGATATACGTATATTTGGTGGATAAAGGGAAGTGAGTAAACTCTTAAACCAACCTAAGGTAGGGAGATAATAGATACATGATAATGACTTGGACTTGAATCAATGTGATGCCAAAGATGGGTATGAGACACGAGACTTCACTTGAACATATCATAATGGGTGACTAACTTGGAAAGCAACCATAAACCTTAACAAGATGAAATCTAGCAAAGTTAAAGTGGTGACAAAAGATGTCGAGGATGTATTAAAAGCATGGAACGAAGTCAAACTTATGGTATGAGTGGTACTCAAGGACCATAATGATTAGGTCAAATGCGAGGGGCAAGTTGCAAGACTCAATGGCCATAATAATAGAGTTACTCAATGGCGTGAGTGGGAATCAATAACCAATGGGACCTGTGAAATGTACATGCATGGGTGACTCAATATTGATGCTTCGAACAATAGTCATATCAATAGATTCCTAAACTCGTGTAGAGGTGACTCATGGGAAAAACTTGGTGTTCGTAAGAAGAACTGTTTTTTTATGTTTTTGTGTTTTCGAGGATTCTTACGAAAGAATGAAAAAAATCACTATCATGCAAAGGAGACACATGTGTTCACATTGCAATTAAATAGGTTCCAAGGTGTGCAACGGATCATATGCTTGAAAGCAAGTGAAACGACAAATTAGAAACATTTAATGAACAACCAAACACATGCATCCCCTATAATGGAAGTAGTGCCCATGTATGTAGAATGATAAAAAGGAAGAATAAAGCAACATAAAACAAAGAAAAAACCAACCAAAAGAAACGGTGTGAGCCCTTAAGAGAATATCCATAAAGAGATGAGAAAGGAGAATGTGACTCCCAATGCAACCTCAATCTAGAAAGGCTCTTTGTATTAGGGAGAACTCTCAGGATGGGTGCCAAATGTAATCAGGATACTACTCTAAGCTAACCCATAAACCCATCATAGGAAGGTAGTATTGTTGGATGTTTGAAAATGTGAAGAAGTGAGGTGGGATAACACACCAACATCTAATGGGGTGGATCCCATGGGAAATTCAGGTGGCAAATTTTTTTTAGATGAAATGCTTAAAAAGGAAAGCCTAAGCCTACATGTTGGTTGGGGGATATACCTTATTGAAGTGAAGTGTGAAGTGATAGTAGTAATTAAAATAATTGAATATTATCATAAAATCTAATTGAAGGTATTGCATCTAGTAAAAAAAATTAGAAATTCATTTCATATCTTTTTTGACCTATAAGATTCATGGTGTGTTTGAAACATTAAAGTGTTTGATACTATTCCATGTGGGGGTGAAATCTTAGGTCTTAGATATGATAAAGGGGTTAAAAGTGTCTTCTTCAAGTGCAAGTAGTGTTGATTGGGAGGAATCAAAGATATCACCAAAGGAAATGGATTCTAAGGGTATTTCAGTCGAGTAATTAAGCATATAAAGAAAGTTGATGGGAGGATTGACGTGGAAATGGTCTCAAGGACTAGCTAAGTAAGTCTCAACCTCTATTATCTATTCACGGTCGTCAAATGTCATGGTCAAATAAGTGTACATTCACACAAAGGGGGAGAAAATAAATAGGTGATGCTCAAGTGTGAAGGTATAACATTAATATCCAAGTCTAAGTTACTCAAAATATCTAAATCCTTGATGGAAATAGGGATGGTGAAAATGTTGGAGGTACCTACACAAGGATTTGTAAAGGAGGGGAAGAGACAATGGGCTCCATAGTGTAAATATCAAATCTCATAAGGAAGTCAATGGGACAACATGTATGTAGGTCATCTCATGGACTATTTAGGGTTCTATGGCCTCTAGGAACTCTTTGTCAATGAAGAAGATATTGGGATAAGAGGCATGTGCATTATATTGAAAACCTATGTGTAGTGTCTCAATGGTTCCCATGGGAAGAGAAACATAGTCATAAAAATGAGTATATTGACAAATGGGGAAGTATAGTTGCTCGAATTCCCCCATAATAAAAGGAAATAGTTCAATCTCTAAGCCTAATTGGTTCAAAGGTGGTTCTGCATCCAAATGTGAGTGCTCAAAGGGAAAAAATGTTCCAGAAATGGTGGTGGTATCCACACAATGCATTTGAGAAGAAAGTGTGTCAATCAGTTGAAATAGATTGTAAATGGACCACTCAAGGTAAGACATTACCTTGGGTCCAAGGTGGTCAAACATCATAGTATGAGAATTGATTAATGGTGACAATGCATCCTTCATGGTGAAACATAATCATATGAAAGAGGGAAGTGGCAATGGATTTCATGGCATATAAATAGTTGTGTCCAAGGAGCAACTTGGAATCAATTAGGGTGGTAATAACTACTACTTCAACTAGAACAATATTACTACCTATCTGAATTGGGAGTTTATTTATAATTCCTAGTGGGTCACATAGCCTACCATCAAAGACCCATAGTTTGGTCATCGAAGGAATGCGGGTGGGGAATCTAAATAATTGATAAGTGGTCAAGGGCATAACAAAACAAGAGGATCTTTAATCCACCATGGAACAATGAATCATGTGATTCTTTATGATGATTGTAATCAAGAAAAGGTTGGAAGAATGAAGTTGTGCCACTATAGGTTGGTCCAAGTCAACTATGATGGATTTAGTGTTGGATTAATGAGAGGGGAGGTGAATCAGTAATAGAGCAATTCAATCCTTTTTAACCACAATATGCAAGTGTTATATCAATGTATCATTATCATCCAATAGTTGCAGAGTAAATAAACAATGAACAAATGAGCAATCATACACATACACAGTACACCAGTGTTTTACGTGGAAACTCAAAGCGGGAGAAAACCATGGAATGATTTTTCTTATATGTCTTTAAGAATTAAATTCATTGGAAGCACCAACTTCCTTTGTTTTCCAACTGCAACTGGAAGGAGGCTCCAACCCCCTAGTTTCTCAGGCTANTACGTGGAAACTCAAAGCGGGAGAAAACCATGGAATGATTTTTCTTATATGTCTTTAAGAATTAAATTCATTGGAAGCACCAACTTCCTTTGTTTTCCAACTGCAACTGGAAGGAGGCTCCAACCCCCTAGTTTCTCAGGCTAAAACCTGAGGGAAGCTCCAACTCCCCAATTATTTGGCTACAACCAGAAGGAGGCTACAACCCCCTATGTTCTCCAGATACAACCGGAAGGTGGCTACAACCACCTGTCCTTGCCCCATCCAACCTCCCTGACGTATAAGTAGAATGATGGAACCATTGTCACACTATCACTCTGAGATATATTGTTGTAAACCTGTACCAATCAACCTGCACCAAACAACCTGTACCAATAACCTGAACCATGCATCAACCTATACCTCAACCTGTAATCAACCTAGACCATAAACAAGTGCAACAACCATGCACCAACCTATATCGTGAACAAGTGCATCAACCATGCACCAAACCTGTACAAATAATCTGTCACAACAACCTGTCCAAACAACCTATCACAACAACATGTCTCATCAATCTTATCAACCAAATCAGATCTACTCATCAAGATCAATCACCAAGACAAATCTCAAAGATGTACATCAACCAAGCATAACACAACAACTCATAATCATCACCAAGATCAATATGTGCTTCTAATAATATACCAATACAAGTATGTTGCATCATCCATAAACCATGTGTCAACAATACTACTAACAAGTGCCTCCAACCATGTACAAAGTATGTACCAATCATGTATCAACTACGCATCAACTATGACTCATCAAGATGTACCAACATCATCAACTATACACCTCATGTATGTGCCAACTCATCAACTACTTGTCTCAACCATGTACCCAACATGTACCTCAACCAAAAGTCCTCATCAATTTCATCATCCAAATCTGATTTGTAACTTTGTAATAGACCTGGTGTATATGATCACATACTTGCAAACCTTCCTTAAATTTAACCACAAGAGACTAGCATTGTAACATCCCGCTCTTGCGCGCACTGAGCGAACTTATTCTTTGAGGACACTTGCTCGCAAGTGATCCGGATTATTATACTATTAAACATTTGATTTGGATTATGAGGTGTCATGGGTTGATGACATGTTGTTTTGTTGCATTGACATAGACAGGTGCCATTCAATCGGTTTTACTGAGTGTGTAGGATTTTGGACCTCGAGGATGCAGAGGCATCGATGGAACCCCTTGGACTCCGGATCGAGTCAAGGACTGAACTATTGGGGTTTGATTGTTTTATATGTGATATTAGTGATCTGATTAGATGATATGATTATGGATATATTTCTGACATGATTCGTTGATGATGCAGGCTGACAATAGCTTGTCAACCAAACTCACATGTGGAGTAGAGGAGTCACGCAGGACTACCAGAGATGTTGAGGGAGAGGTGTGGACATCAGCCATGCCACAACCTACTAGCACTCCCGACGTGGCTCGAACTATAGGTTAACGATTACCTAGTTCGAGAGGACCCACGATGCCGTGAGGGAAGATTGTGACAATCACTCACGATGATTCTAAGGGGCGCGCAATAAGGCAGGGGCCTTATTCCTTAGAGGCCCTTAGTCTCCCACAAGATCACCTAGCGGAGTATTCACTCCAGGGATTTTTTATGTCTACCAATTCAGTCAAGAAGCGAGTGGCACCCTTGGAGCACGTGGTGTGTTCTGAAGGGCATGTCGTGCAAGAAAAATGGAAAGAGGCGAGTGGCACCCTTGGAGCACGTGGTGCATCCTGAAGGGCACATCGCGCAAGACAAACAGAAAGAGGCGAGTGGCACCCTTGGAGCACCTAGTGCGTCCTGATTAATAATTGGATAAACCTAGATGTATTTAAGACAAATAAAGTGTTAAGGAAGATTTGAAACCTTTCCCTTAAAAAAAAATGTCACCCAGCCTAGGAAAATAAGGTCTAGGTCTAAATTTTAATGGTGATAAAATTTTATCTTTAAAAAAAATAAAAAATATATATACAAAAATAAAAATAAAATAAATAATAATGATAATCTTCATTAATCTTGTGACAAGAAGGGGGTAAGCAATTAAATTGATTTATAAAATCTTTTGGGATAAAATTTAAATAGGGGAAATAATTGTTTTACTTATTATGCTAATTAAAAAATTATTCATTAGAAAGAAAAAGGGAAAAGGGTAAGTTTCTCCACTTGTCTTTTTGAGTTTAAATAAAAAGGGGAAAGAGGGAAATTTAAAATAATTAAGAAACTGGGAAAAAGTAGGAAACATAAAAAGAAAGGGGAAACACAAGGAAAAATCATAAGGTCTAACTTAGTAAGGTATCTAGCATTAAAGAACCTTCTAAATTAAACTTAACTAGTAAATTAATAATGGGGAAAGTCATTAAAACCTGTAAGGGAATTTGAGGACACCTAGGAGCGATTCTAGGAATGACTCTAGGTGGGTGAGGGAAATAAGGGTAATTAATTAATTAATTAAATTAATTTATGGAGGAATGAAGGGTATGGGTGACACATATACAGAGAGGATTTTTATGAATTAAATTATTAAACATTAAATTAAATGGGATTTTGGGAAAGCAAAGGACTTCGAAACTCTATATAATGAAGGGAGGAGAAGGATGATGGATCTCTTCTGTTTGCGTAACATTACATTGCAGAAATCTCTACTTGACTGACTTAGCTTGTGGGAGTTGGGATACCCAGCTCGATGAGGAGTGGTAGCTCGGCCTTGCGAGGTGAGCTGGGAGCTAGCTGATTCTCTGGTTAGTGTGCGTGGCCCCTTTGCGGCTCGGGGGAATAAGGGGGAAGAAGAGTACCCCTAGCGTTGGTTCAGAGGTACCGGTGAAGTATCATCGGTTGACAAGCGGGATTTGCATGGAGCACGCGAGACATCAAATTAGAGCAGGCGATTGGGCAACGATACGCTTCCTTTATTTCTGCGTGGTAGATTGTTAGTATGATTTATGCTTTCAGTTCTGTATGCTTAATCAGGTAAAGTATATGATAGTCTTAGAATTCTAGTTGATGACTGAAATTTCCCCATAGCCTTAGCTTGATGTTGATTGATTTCCCATGGCCTTTGATCCCTGCATGTCTTGACCGTCCTGAAGGTTTTTTTTTTATTGCGATGATTGCGGTTTATTTTTGCCTTCATCCCTAGCTCATCAGTCCGCACCTGAGCAGTTGGCCAGGATCCTGATCTACGGTCATTGCTTCGACGTTAATAGACTTATGGATCTCAATGCCCTACTTTTTTGTGTGTGGATGATTAGCGAAGGATGTTCTTGTCAGCCGTCTACCTCTGTTGTTTTCCTTGGTTGATTGTTGGTCTTACACCTTGATTCATTTAATTAACCTTGCAATTTATTAGTTGATGGCGAAGTTTTTTTTGTTAAACTATGCATTTTTATTTCTTGTTGGATTTTCACTGGATGTGACTGCGCTTGCCCTTTGTTGCTCTGTCGATTTGCCTATATTAAGACTGAAAACATTGCTTATTAAGACTGTGTTTGGTCACTGGTTGGGACTGCGTTTTTCCCTTGTTAATATGGCATTTGCCATATAAGGACTGAACTCGTTGCCTGGTGTATAACTAGCAGTTTTCCATATAAGGACTGAACTCGTTGCTTGATGTATAATTGGTAGTTTTCCAAACTTATGAAATCTGCATTCGTTTTTATTTGTTGGGCATTTTCCATCCTTAAAGACCGAAATCATTGCCTGTGTATAACTGGCAATTTTCCAAACTTATGAAGTCTGCATTCGTTTTTATTTGTTGGGCGTTTTCCATCTTTAAAGACCGAAATCGTTGCCTGTGTATAACTGGCATTTTGCCCAACTTATGAAGTCTGCATTTGTTTTTATTTGTTGGGCATTTGCCATCTTTGAAGACCAAAATCATTGCCTGTGTATAACTGCCAATTTGCCAAACTTATGAAGTCTGCATTCATTTTTATTTGTTGGGCGTTTTCCATCTTTAAAGACCCAATCGTTGCCTGGTGTATAGCTAACAATTTTCCAACTTATTAAGTATGCTTCATTTTTATTTTGTTGGGCGACTTGCCACTTATCTCTGCATCTTCCTGTCTCTTGCTAGCCTTGTCTTGACAACCCTGCCCTTTTCCGGTAATGTAATGTATAGCTTGAATGCATATGGCATTAAATCTCATTAACCGAGTATGTCATTAATCTCATTGAAAGCATGTGGCAGTAAATAATATTGAATGTTTATGGCATTAAATATCATTAACGAATATGGTAGTAAATATCATTGAATGCATATGGCAATAAATCTCATTGAATGGCTATGGCATTAAGTCTCATTGAATGTATAGCTTGATTTATAAGGCATTAATCTCATTGAATGTATAGTGACTTTCTTGTAACGGGTAGCTTGAAGTATATGACATTTATAGATTGTAAGGTATAGCTTGGTTTTTATGTAATGTATAGCACTCTTTAATAGCATTAATTCTCGTTGATTAACATCGAGGTTACCCTTATTCATAAACAACAAGGTAGCATTAAAATTTCTTTGATTAGCGTCTTTTGGCTTTTATTCACCACCACATAACAATGTAAAATGGCATAAAGGATAGCATTGAAGTGGCTTCAGTAATAGACATAGATCACATTCAGGATTGGCCCTTCTAAACAATATGTCGATCCCCTTTTTTTTAAGCAGCGTGGAGCACCTTAAAATGTTAGGTAGATCACTTATTTTAATGGATAGTTTTTAATGGTTGATAAGCGTATTTGATTTGGTTAAGTGCCTTTCTTAGCGTGTGTTATGATAACATCTCTGACCTTAGTAGCTTGGTAATAGTTCAACCTTCTCACTTAGACTTTTGGTTTATCAGTTATGGTACGGGTTGTTGGCGGAGTCGGGTAATAGCTTGAGCTTTTCCTTTGATTGTAGTCATCTCGCGTCTGGGCGACCCGTTGCTTAGGGTATGTGTGTAGCCTTCTTTTCAGTTTTCGGCTCCTAGTGCGTCGGAGTTATCCAGAGTCCTTGGTCCAAATAGGATGTGTAGCGCCAAGGCTATATACATGTCTATCACCTGGGGATGGCATGACTTCTGTTGAGGGGATCATGGCGTGCCCTATTGGATAGCAGTGAATGATAACTTGGCTAGAGTTGATGGCTTCTGTGTGAGTGTTGTTGAGTATTGTAGGTTTGCTTTTGGCGCATGGGTTGAACGCCTTCATGTGTTTGGTTTGCGTGCCTTGAGGTTCTAGTCCTTGTTCGTCAAGGCCATGGTGTCGGGAGGGGGATGTTGTCCATTAGCTGGTAGGCGTGGTCATGTTTGCGTAGGGCGAGAGTCATTTTCTCCTTGTTGTCTACACACGTTTCACCCAGATGCTCTTGTGCCAGTGCATGGAGTCATAGTAGCTTGTTGCCTGGACTGCGTGCTTGCATTTGTCATCATTTGTGTGGTTAAACTATTGTCACTGTCACCTTCTTGCCCAAAAACAAAAAAACAAAATTTCACTTTTGCTTCACTTGTAGTCGTAACGAAGGGGTCGTTACATATGGTATCAAAACAGTTTCAACCCTGCGACTGTGGATTGCCAGGCTTTCCACTGCAGAAAACCCATGAGTATTAACCCTTGCATTAATTAAAACATTAATGTGTCCATGTAGTGTTCGCATTTAGAGGACGCCTCAGAGGTTCATAACGTGGTGTCATGGAAAGAGGTGTGACGCCTCCAGAAGTTCCCGCACCCTCGGAGTCGAACCCCCAAGGGGAGGAACAAGTCCTTGGGTTGGATTCGCTTGTTGTAAGGTATGGTGATGGTTTGACAAGGCCCTTCTAGGTAATGTGAAAGGGCCTTGATTCACCATCGGTACTGTGAGGAGGCCAGGGCACCTGTACCCCTAAGGGTCCACAACGCACCCTAACTAGTACCATTAGCATCCACTGATAACTCGAGAGAGTTGAGTTCTCGAGTCCACGAGTGTCGTAGACAGTTGTGTCATCGAGGCATAGTTGTAGGGAAAGGCGTTGTGCTTCACACTTCGCGATTACGACCTCCAGCATGAAGGTACGCTTGATGGTATTTGAAAAGAAGGGGAGCGCGCTCCTATGGTGGAAGATGCTCCTGCCACTTTTCAACATGGCCGTCAATGACGTGTCATGGGAACTGTTCGAGGAATGGTTCCAGGAGAGGTATTTTTTCTAAGGAATTTGTTGAGCGTCAGCTCAACGAGTTCGATGCCTTGCGATAAAGCAGTCGCACGGTGCCCGAGTACGAGGCCTGTTTAGGAGCTGCTTCGGTATGCTCCGCACCAAGTTTACCCAGAAACTTAAGGTTAAAAAGTTTGAGTTGGGACTTATTGTTAGAATTCAGCTTCTACTTCAGGTACCAGGATTACTGGACCGAAGAAAGTGTGTTGGACTATGGGGAGCCACATTACCAGCATTACTGTTGAGAGGAAAGGGTCAGAGCTTCTGGATCAGCCGAACCCACTGCCATGGGAGTTTTGGGCAAGGCCCATCAGATTCCTATAGTAGTGAATAACCGCCAGGTAGAGCACCAGTTGACTACGCTTGAGACATCACGTACCATCGCTGACCATACCCTTAGTATTTTTATAGATCCCGGTGCTACCGAGAGTTTCATTTGAGGTGCAATGTTAAAAGGATTAAAGTAAGGGCATTCGAATAGGATGAGTGTAGCTTGTAGAGATGGCTTTAAGAGCCAACAGAAGGTTAGAGGAAGGGTTACAAGCTGAACCCTTAACCTGGGAGAGTTGTCGCCAGGGCCAACCTGTACGACACGATCTCGGGATCTCATGACGTTGTGATCGGTATAGACTGATGGAATCGCATGAGGTGACACTCAACTGTAAGACGAAATGGTTAAGCTTGGTCGATGATGAGGTACAAAGACATGTGATTGTAGGTCGAAACCAAGGAGTTTCCCCTGAGGTTTATCTCGACCTTGTAGTTACGGAAGAGCATGCACAAGGGAGGTAAGATTTTTGTGATCCTTGCATTGAACAAGAAGGGAGTAGCAGAGGGTCTAGAACACCTTCCTATGGTGAGAAAGATTGCGGACGTCTTCCCAGAGGAGTTACCTAGGATGCCACTAGAGAGGGAATTAGAGTTTACTATAGACCTAAAACCGGGGACTGAACCGATAGCTAGAACGCCTAATCAGATGTCGACCCCAGAGTTATAATATTTGAGAATTCAACTGAAGGAATTGTTGGACCTAGGACTGATACATCCAAGTGTGTTACCGTGGGGTGAGCCTGTTATTTTCATACAAAATAAGGATGGGTCGTGGAGGCTCTGCATTGATTACTGTCAATTGAATAAGGCAACGATCAAGAATCAATATCCATTACCGAGGATAAATGATCTGTTTGATCATATGAAGGGTGTGACAGTGTTCTCAATGATCGATTTGCGATCAGGGTATCACCAGTTACGGATCAAGGAGGATGATGTCCCTAATATCACCTTTAAGACGAGGTTTGGACATTTCGAGTTTACTGTTTTACCGTTTGGACTGACAAACGCCCCAGGGGTATTTATGAGTTTGATGAACGGGGTGTTTCACGAGTACTTGGACAAGTTCGTCCAAGTATTCATTGACAATATTTTGATTTACTCTCAGACGATGAAGGAGCATGATGAGCACTTGCGCTTGGTACTATAGTGTCTGCAAGAACACAAATTGTACGGGAAATTGTCCAAATGCTCATTTTATCAATCGAGGATTCACTACTTAGGGCATGTCATCTCCGACGAAGGTATCGTCATGGATCCAACAAAGGTCGAGGCTATTATGGAATGGCCTGCGTCGACGAACGTCCCAGAAGTACGTAGCTTCATGGGTTTAGCACGATACTGTCGATGGTTCGTCGAGGGATTTTCGAAGATAGCAAATCCGATCACAAAATTGCAAAAAAAAAACAAGAAGTTTTTTTGGACCGAGAAATGCGCGGAAACATTTTGGAGGCTTAAGGAGCTGTTGACAACAACACCGATACTAAAGGTCCCTGACATGGATGCAGACTTCTTGGTATGCACTGACGCATCCAAGGAAGGCTTAGGTGGAGTCTTGATGCAAGACAATTGAGTGATTTCTTACATCACGAGGAAACTGAGAAGGCATGAGGAGAACTACGCAGTGCATGATTTGGAGTTGTTAGCCATCGTATATGCCTTGAAGGTTTGGAGACACTACCTTGTTGGGCGAAAATTTGAACTAAAGATGGAGCACTATGGACTACAACATATTTTTACGCAAAGGACCTTAACGCGCGACAACGACGTTGGTCGGAACTGCTTAGCGAGTACGATTTCAAGATTTCTTACATAAAAGGAACAATGAACCAAGTGGCAAATGCATTGAGTTGGAGACAACACATATTTCGATGTTGCCTTTTCAGACGAATCTTCGTGAAAAGATTCTAACTTTACAGCATGATGATGACTGGTACAAAGAGGTCGAGGATTTTATCGGACAAAACACAATGATGGTACCAAGATTTGGAGGATTTACATTTGACGATGATGGATTATTGAGGTTTACAAATCAGATTTACGTACCATCGAACGACAAGTTGAGGAGCTTGATCTTAAGTGAGGCTCATAGAGTAGTATACATGGCTCACCCGAGAGTCACGAAGATGAGGGCAGACCTTAAACCCTTATTCTTCTGAAAGGGAATGAAGGCAGACATAGTCAATTATGTGGCCATATGTCTAGAATGTCAGCAGGTAAAGGCTGAACATAGAAACCCAACAGGATTACTACAACCACACGTTATTCCAGAATCAAAATGGGAGGTTATTTCGATGGATTTTATCGTTGGATTGCCACTGACGACAAGGAGACATGACTCAATTTTCATAGTAGTCAACACTCTGACGAAAAGTTCTCATTTTATTCCTATGCGTACAACATATCATGCACCTGACATAGCTAGAGTTTTCATTAGTGACATTGTGAGGCTGCATGGTGTGCCTAAGAGGATTATATTCGATCAAGGATTGGTGTTTACTGGATGATTTGGACTAGTTTCCAAGAGGCCTTAGGAACCCAACTTAACTTTAGTATTGCGTATCACCTGGAGACCGATGGGCAGACCGAACGAACAAACAAACCTTGGAGGACATGTTGCGCATGTACAGGATGGACCAACAAAAGCATTGGCATGAATTCTTGCCACTGGTAGAATTCGCTTATAACAACAGTTACCAAAGTACCATTAAGATGGCGCCTTTCGAGTTTCTTTATGGACGACCGTGTCGGATGCCTTTGAGTTGGGATCAACTTGCGGATAGGGTCCTGGTGGGACTAGAAGTGATCCAAGAATTGGAAGATTAAATGCAAACTATAAGACAAAGGATCAAGGAAGTGCAGGATCGACAAAAGAGTTATGTCGATGCACATCATGTCAACCGTAGTCACGATGTGGCGATCGAGTATTTTGTGGTGGAAACCGCATAAGAGTTCAAACAAGTTTGGAAAAGGGGATAAACTATCTCCTAGGTTCGTGGGATCCTACGATATTGTGGAAAGGATAGGCACGTGGCCTAATGACTAGCCTTGCCTAATTCTCAAGGCATATGCACGATGTTTTTCACGTATCTGTTTTGAGACATTATATTAGTGACCCTACACATGTTATTGACATGAGTTCCTTGCGGGTGTCGGATGAGGGTGCACTCATGGCTGATCCAATCCGCATATTGGATCATCGCATTCGACAGCTATGGCGTCGAACAGTAGAGCAGGTCAAGGTCCAGTGGGATAACTATAGTCCACACTCGACGACCTGGGAGGACGCATATGATATGCGCCAACAGTTTCCATTTTTGTTTGATAGATAGACTTATGATACTATGATGCACATTATTTCGGCACTTATACTGTGAAACTTTGGGACAAATTTTAGACCAAGTGGGGGTGTATGTAACATCCCGCTCTTGCGTGCACTGAGCGAACTTATTCTTTGAGGACACTTGCTCACAAGTGATCTGGATTATTATACTATTAAACATTTGATTTGGATTATGAGGCATCATGGGTTGATGACATGTTGTTTTGTTGCATTGACATAGACAGGTGCTATTGACTCAGTTTTACTGAGTGTGCAGGATTTTGGACCTCGAGGATGCAGAGGCATTGATGGAACCCCTTGGACTCTGGATCGATTTGGGGAGTGAACTATTGGGGTTTGATTGTTTTATATGTGATATTAGTGCATTTGATTAGATGATATGATTATGGATATATTTCTGACATGATTCGTTGATGATGCAGGATGACGATAGCTTGTCGACCAGACTCACATGTGGAGTAGAGGGATCATGCAGGACTACCAGAGATGTTGAGGGAGAGGTGTGGACAACATCCCTGCCACAGCCTACTAGCACTCTCGCCGTGGCTCAAACGGTAGGTTGACGATTACCTAATTCGAGAGGACCCACGATCTCGTGAGGCCAGACTGCGACAATCGCTCACGATGATTCTAAGGGGCGCGCAATAAGGCAGGGGCCTTATTCCTTAGAGGCCCTTAGTCTCCCACAAGATCACCTGGCGGAGTATTGACTCTAGGGGTTTTTGATGTCTACTAAGTCAGTCAAGAGGCAAGTGGCACCCTTGGAGCACATGGTGCGTCCTGAAGGGCATGTCGTGCAAGAAAAATGGGAAGAGGTGAGTGGCACCCTTGGACCACATGGTGCATCCTGAAGGGCACGTCACGCAAGAGAAACGAAAAGAGGCTAGTGGCACCCTTGGAGAACCTAGTGCATCCTGAAGGGCATGTCACATGGTTATTTAATAATTGGATAAAACTAGATGGATTTAGGACAAATAAAGTGTTAAGGAAGATTTGAAACCTTTCCCTTAAAAAAAAATGTCGCCCAACCTAGGAAAATAAAGTCTAGGTCTAAATTTTACTGGTGATAAAATTTTAACTTTTAATATATATATATATATATATATATATATATAATCTTCATTAATCTTGTGACAAGAAGGGGGTAAGCAATTAAATTGATTTATAAAATCTTTTGGGATAAAATTTAAATAGGGGAAATAATTGTTTTACTTATTATGCTAATTAAAAATTTATTCATTAGAAAGAAAAAGGTAAAAAGGGTAAGTTTCTGCACTTGTCTTTTTGAGCTTAAATAAAAAGAGGAAAGAGGGAAATCTAAAATAATTAGGAAACTAGGAAAAAGCAGAAAGCTTAAAAAGAAAGGGGAAACACAAGGAAAAATCAGAAATTCTAACTTAGTAAGGTATCTAGCATTAAAGAACCTTCTAAATTAAACTGAACTAGTAAATTAATAATGGGGAAAGTCATTAAAACCTGTAAGGGAATTTGGGGGCACCTAGGAGCGATTCTAGGAATGACTCTAGGTGGGTGAGGGAAATAAGGGTAATTAATTAATTAATGAAATTAATTTATGGAGGAATGAAGGGGATGGGTGACACATGTATGGGGAGGATTTTTATGAATTAAATTATTAAACATTAAATTATATGGGATTTTGGAAAAGGAAAGGACTTCGAAACTCTATATAATGAAGGGAGGAGAAGGATGATGGATCTCTTATGTTTGCGTAACATTACGCTGCAGAAATATCTACTTGACTGAATTAGCTTGTGGGAGTTGGGATACCCAGCTCGGTGAGGAGTGGTAGCTCGGCCTTGCGAGGTGAGCTAGGAGCTAGTTGATTCTTTGGTTAGTGTGCGTGGCCCCTTTGCGGCTTGAGGGGATAAGGGGGGAGAAGAGTACCCCTAGCATTGGTTGGGATGTACCGGTGAAGTATCATCGGTCGACAAGCGGGATTTGCACAGAGCGTGCATGACATCAACTCAGAGAGAGCGGTTGGGCAACGATACGCTTCCTTTATTTCTACGTGGTAGATTGTTAGTATGATTTATGATTTCAGTTATGTATGCTTAATCAGGTAAAGGATATGATAGTCTTAGCATTCTAGTTGATGACTGAAATTTTCCCATAGCCTTAGCTTGATGTTGATTGATTTCCCATGGCCTTCGATCCCTGCATGTCTTGACCGTCCTAAGGTTTTTTTTATTGTGATGATTTCAATTTATTTTTGCCTTCGTCCCTAGCTCATCATTCTGCGCCTAAGTAGTCGACCAGGAGCCTGATCTACGATCATTGCTTCAACGTTAATAGACCTTTGGATATCAACGCCCTGCTTTTATGTGCATGGATGATGAACGAAGGTTGTTCCTGTCAGCTCTCTACCTTTGTTGTTGTCCTTGACTGATTGTTGGTCTTGTGCCTTGATGCGTTTAATTAACCCTGCAATTTATTGGTTGATGGCGAAGTCTTTTTTGTTAAACTCTACATTTTTATTTCTTGTTGGATTTTCACTGGATGTGATTGCGCTTTCCCTTTGTTGCTCTGTCAATTTGCCTATATTAAGACTGAAAACATTACTTATTAAGACTACATTTGGTCACTGGTTGGGATTGTGTTTTGCCCTTGTTAATCTGGCATTTTCCATCTTTAAGGACTGAACTCGTTGCCTGGTGTATAACTGGCAGTTTTCCAAACTTATGAAGTCTACATTCATTTTTATTTGTTGGGCGTTTGCCATCTTTAAAGACCAAAATCGTTTCCTATGTATAACTGGCAAGTTGCCAAACTTATGAAGTTTGCATTCGTTTTTATTTGTTGGGCATTTGACATCTTTAAAGACCGAAATTGTTGCATGTGTATAACTAGCAGTTTGCCCAACTTATGAAGTTTGCATTCGTTTTTATTTGTTGGGCGTTTTCCATCTTTAAAGACCCAATCGTTGCTTGGTGTATAACTGGTGATTTGCCAACTTATTAAGTCTGCTTCATTTTTATTTTGTTGGGCGACTTTCCACTTATCTCTGCGTCTTCCTGTCTCTTGCCAGCCTTGTCTTGACAACCCTGCCCTTTGTCGGTAATGTAATGTATATCTTGAATGTATATGGAATTAAATCTCATTAACTGAGTTTGGCATTAATCTCATTGAAAGCATGTGGCAGTAAATAATATTGAATGTTTATGGCATTAAATCTCATTAACGAATATGGAAGTAAATCTCATTGAATGCATACAACAGTAAATCTCATTGAATGGGTATGGAATTAAGTCTCATTGAATGTATAGCTTGAATGTATAGCTTGATTTATAAGGCATTAATCTCATTGAATTTATAGTGACTTTCTTGTAACAAGTAGCTTGAAGTATATGGCATTTATAGATCGTAAGGTATAGCTTGTTTTTATGTAATCTATAGCTTGATTTAGATAGCGCTCTTTAATAGCATTAATTCTCGTTGATTAACATCGAGGTTACCCTTATTCATAAACAACAAGGTAGCATTAAAATTTCTTTGATTAGCGTCTTTTGGCTTTTATTCACCACCACATAACAACGTAAAATGGCATAAAGGATAGCATTGAAGTGGCTTTAGTAATAGACATTGATCACATTCAGGATTGGCCCTTCTAGACAATATGTCGATCCCCTTCTTTTTTAGCAGCGTGGAGCACCTTAAAATGTTAGGTAGATCACTTATTTTAATGGATAGCTTTTAATGGTTGATAAGCATATTTGATTTGGTTAAGTGCCTTTCTTAGCGTGCATTATGATAACCTCTCTGACCTTAGTAGCTTGGTAACAGTTCAACCTTCGCACTTAGACTTCTGGTTTATCAGTTATGGTACGGGTTGTTGGCGGAGTCGGGTAATAGCTTGAGCTTTTACTTCGATTGTAGTCATCTCGCGTCTAGGCGACTCGTTGCTTAGGGTATGTGTGTAGCCTTCTTTTCAATTTTCGGCTCCTAGCGCGTCAGAGTTATCCAGAGTCCTTGGTCCAGATAGGATGTGTAGCGCCAAGGTTATAGACGTGTCTATCACCTGGGGACAACATGACTTTTGATGAGGGGATCATGGTGCGCCCTATTGGATAGCAGTGAATGATAACTTGGATAGAGTCGATGCCTTCCATGTGAGTGTTGTTGAGCATTGTAGGTTTGCTTTTTGCGCATGGGTTGAATGCCTTCATGCGTTTGGTTTGCGTGCGTTGAGGTTCTAGTCCTTGTTCTTCAAGGCCGTGGTGTTGGGAGGGGGATGTTTTCCATTAGCTAGTAGGCGTGGTCATGTTTGCATAGGGAGAGAGTATTTTTCTCCTTATTGTATATGCACGTTTCACCCATATGCTCTTATGCCAGTGCGGGGAGTCATAGTAGGTTGTTGCCTAGACTGCGTGTTTGCGTTCGTCGTCAGTGGTGTGGTTAAATTGTTGTCGTCGTCGCCTTCTTTCCCAAAAATAAAAATAAAAATTGCACTTCTGCTTTGCTTGTAGTCGTAACGAAGGGGTCGTTACAAGCATTTTGATCCAACTTTTCTTTAGTCTCACATGACAAGTTTTGGATTAGTCATCAACCCTAAATTGAAATAATCATAACTATGTACTTGTAATGAATAAAGATCTGAAAATAGTACACAATTGTCTCCAGTGTGTTTTATGCAATTCCTCCAGGTGTCACTACTTGGAACCTCTCAGAAAAGGACTTATAGAAAAAATGACATACCCTATTGAATTATGGCTTATTCTTGAGAGAGAACTTGTAGAGCGTTCCCCGCATGGAATATTTGTTGTATGGATCTGAAAATTTTACACATAATACTACAAATTGTACTATAACCAACAAATTTGGTCTTACTTAATTTGGATATTTATGAAGAATTTATGACGTTTTTACCTGAAACACATGTTTTAGACTACTTTCAGGACTAGCCACAAACCCTATTTCCCATGGAGTGTAACTCCAAAACTACAACGACCCACAAGATGAAATTCGTGCTGCAACTACTTGAATATGTTTTCTCAATGGCCTAATAATTTCTTGGTATGAATCATTCTTGAAAAAAAAATTATTGCAAAAATGGTGAGATGACCTGTAAATAACATACCTTAGAAAGCATCATCAAAAGAATTTATTCTCCCTTGAATTTCAGCCTTCTTTACTTCACCTTCTCTCTGAAATTCGGCTTATATATCCTTTGGTTACATCAGTCACTTGTAGATATTCAATATTCTCAAGTGTGATATAAAATGAGAGAGCCTTGCCTCTTATTTATACTTTCATGCAGCTTCCTCAAGGGGTTACCTTTTAACCATCTTAACCCACTTTCCTTATTTTAGGGTTAACCAACTTTTAACCACTTGTTCAATTAGTAATTTATCCATTAAATTTATTATTTAAATAATTTATTTTGTATCCACTTTGACTTATAGTACACTCATTACTTCACTTTACCTCAAGTGGTTACCTTCTAACCATCTTAAACCACTTTCCTTATTTTAGGGCTAACCCACTTCTAACCACTTGTCAACTTAGTAATTTCTCCATTAAATTTATTATTTAAATAATTTATTTTGTATTCAATTTGAATTATAGTACACTCATCACTTCACTTTATTATTTTCCTTCTAAAATATCTTAAACCACTTTGACTACTTTGACCTTTTGGGGCGTCTAGATGACTCATGAGGGTTCTCCAACTTCACATGGCCATAACTCTCAAACCATGAGGAGTTATGTGGCATTCCACATACAACTGAAAATGGAATGACATGTACTATCCATCTAGAATATTCTTACCTGAAAATATATCAAAACTCATACCATTATCCATCAAACAAACTTGGGTCCATTACCCAAACCTGGGTTCTCCAACTTCTCATGTCCATACCTCTCTAACCGTGAGGATTTATGTGGCGTTCCACATACCACTGGAAATGGAATGACATTTAATATCCATATAGAATAGTATTACCTTCAAATATATTAAAACTCTTACCATTATATATGAAACAACCTTGGGTCCATTAGCCAAGCCTTTGTGCTACCAGAATTTGCTACCGGACTTTCTCCAAGGGTTGAAATCAATCACTAAGGGTTGACATCAATCTACAATATCACTCTCCAATGGTTGACATCAATGACAACCAAAAATACATACCAACTATCCATCAACCTGTTGGCAGCCAAATCATTTTTTTTAATTGCTCTTAAAAAACGCTGCCTACACCTCTTGTCTCGTTAATGACAAATCATCGTCGCATTGTGCTTCTAGACATTTGTTTCATTTTTGCGACAATTGCAATTTGATTTTGATTTG
>ML788432.1:504838-532819 GCA_009831015.1 Picea engelmannii
TATATAAGTTTACTGCATAATAGGTTTTCCTTATTGCAGAGATTTATCATCAGAAAACTGTTATGATTTCTTTTATGTCTTGTTTGTCTTGTAACATACTTCAAGAAGCAGCATAGCTGATCGTTTTCGAGAAGCTTAAAGACAAAATGGTGTGAATTTCTTCCTCCAACCAGCTTAAGAAGTTATCTTACACAGGACAGATTTGGAGCGTTTCCAGGTCAATTAGTTAGATGTTTATTGCTTTGATTAATTAGTATAACATAAATGATAGTTTAGATAGATTTATATTACATTATTTAATTTCAGTAATATATATTAGATTGTCTAATTTCAGTTAGCTTTCTTTCCTTTTCATAAAACATAAAAGATAAAAAATAGATTCTTGGTTGTCTTAGGGCAGCGATCACATGAGTTTTGCAGGTTTTAATCAAATCTGTAGTTTGTCCATATTGTATATTTGTGAATAAGGAATATCATAGCTGGTAATTAGGTAGTTGATTTGAGTTATTATAATCATAATTAGTATCTTGTATATATAAGTAGTTAGTAATTTATAGTTAGATTAGTGTAGTTAGTTTAGTTAGTTTTATTAGTTTCTAGTTTCCTTTATTAGTTTAGTTATTTGTCTTTGTTTTATTAGTTTCTAGTTTCCCTTTAGATTTCTTAGCTCAAATCATTTCTCTTTGGTTTCCATACGAGACCTTAGGGCGGCCAACGGAGCCGTTAAACTCGTCAGGGTGGTCCATTCCAAACGGCTTGGGTTATTAGACAACCTCGGACCGGTTCCACTCTCCCAGTTGACAGACGGTCAATTTCGCCCGTCAACACAACCTAAGCCAATTTTCTAACAATCTCCCTCTTTGGCATTGATGGCAACACCAACATTGATGGCAACAGTTAGTCGTGATAACATTCATGCTTATACTCCTCATCAATGTTTTTATCTCTGCCCCTTTGTCATCAATGGAAAAGGGTATCTCCCTTTGGGGATTCTCCCCTTGACTGAACTCTCCTTGGGGATGCTCCCCCTGTCTACATGCCTTTGCTTTTTCTTTGTGTTTATAAGCCTCTAATTACTCTCTCTCCCTTCATATGAATAATATCTCCCCCTTTGACAAAGGGTATCACTCTGAAGTCATATTGCTCATTCTTCCCTTGTGAAAATAGCTCCCCTTGGAAACATGCCTATATTCCCTCTCTCTCCAATTATTTACCTTTGCATCTGATAAATCTCTCCCCCTTTGTCATCAATGGAAAATGTAGCTTTCCATCTGGGGCTGCTCCCCCTAACAAAACTCTTCCTGAAACTGAATCCCAACTTGAATTGTCCTATTTATGGTGTTTCCTCGTGTACATCTAATACATATAAGATAATCATTCAAAAGAATTCATTTTGGAGTATAAATTACTCCTAGTCTCTAGCGAAGATACTCAATCCCGTGGAAGAAGTTTTGTAAAGATGTCTGCCACTTGTTCTTTTGTGCCCACATATTCAACTCTGATGTTCTTCTCTGCAACCTATTCCCATAGAAAGTGATACTTTATTGAAATGTTCTTTGTCTTGGAGTGCATCACCGGGCTCTTTGAGATATTGATGGTGCTTGTATTATCAAAATAGATTGGAATGGGCTCATCATACTTAACCTGTATATCTATCAGAGTTTGTTTCATCCATAGAACCTGTGTACAACATGTTGTTGCTGCAATATACTCTGCCTCGGTTGTAGATAAAAATATCGATGATTGTTTCTTGCTTAGCCATGATACTAAACACTCACCCAAGTAGAATGTTGTTCCACTAGTACTTTGTTAGTCATCAATGTAACCTACCCAATCTGCATCTGTGTAGGCAATAAGTGATATATCCGTTCCTTTTGGATACCATAATCCAAACTCTTTTGTTCCTTTGAGATATCTAAAAATCCTCTTCACTGCTAATACATGTGATTCCTTTGGTACTGCTTGAAATCGTGCCACCTGTCCAACTATCTGCATTACATTTGTTCTGGATGCTATCACATATAGTAGGCTACTAATCATTGACCTGTATTGCCTCTTATCTGTAGACTTTGAATCATCATCTTTTCTCAACTTGTAACTAGTTTGCATGGGAGTGATAAATGGTTTGAAATCTTCCATTCCAAACCTATTTATCATTTCTCTAATATACTTGTTTTGAAAAATAAAAATTCCTTGGTTGCTTTCACGTATCTGAAGACCCAGAAAGAAGGATAGTTCTCCAAGTAATGAAATTTCAAATTTATTTTGCATGTCCTTTGCAAATTTCTGGCTTAACATGTCATCAATACTTCCAAAAATAATATCATCAACATAAACTTCAATTAATAAAATACTATCTTGAGTTACCTTGATGCAGAGTTTGTTGTTTGTGCTTCCTTTCCATAGTTCGTAGGGAGTTTTGTCATTTTTGTTTCTTAGCATTAATCTATTTTGAATGTGAACTATTGTATGCACTGCATGTGTCCAAAAAATGTCTGTCAATTTGGAATCCATTAGCATTGTCTGAGCCATTTCATGTGTAATTATCATCCATGATGATAATGTTCCTTTGTCTCTGAACCACTCTTTGAACCAATCTATGAATCCATACTCTCGTCCATACTGTCCAAGAAACTATTTGCGCAATTGTCCACAATGTTGACCCGTTTATCACTATACTATCATGAAGTCTTGATTAATCCATCAAATTGTACTTCTACTAACTGATTGCTCTGGGTCTGTCTTCTCAAACTCTGCAAGTTGCTCGAAGGATGGTTCTTTGGTCTATCACAGCTATCGCATAGACTCCCCTTGTCTAATATTCATATTACCTGGGAGTCTCTAAGTCAGATGGCTTAGAACAATTCCTGCTCTGATGTGTATTCATCATCATATTCATTGGTAGATTCATCATCATCTTTTTTGGTAGATTCATCATCTCTCTGAGATTTGACTTCTTTCTTTCTGTCTATTAATTCATATTTCACTACGATGCCTGAAAGTACAATCTCTTGAACCTGATCCTTATTTACTTGTCCTTCTTTTCTTTCAGTTATTTTCCAAACCTTTCTATATATGACATTTTCTTTTTTTCTGTAGAATTTTCTTCATCTTGTTTTATTGTCAATCTTGCGATCTCTAGGACCTGGTCTTTGTTCACTTGTTCTTCGTGTTTTCTTATCCATACTTTCTTATATATGATATCAATGTTCTCTTTCATGGAAGTATCGATCATGCTTCTGCAATCACTAGCTATGTGTCCATAGTTATGACATTTGTAACATTCAATGTTACGTGGGGCCACATATGCACTTCTTGATTGAACATTTATTTTATAATCCCTGAAATCTGCAACGTTATTTCCAAAATTAGTACAATAAAAACAATGACCATAAAATAAATTTGCATACCTGGGAGTGAATGATCTTCTTTGTGGTGTAGTCCTTCTGAATTTATGCCTTGAATGATCATGATCATGATTGAAGCTTCTTTGTGGCTTGAACATGAATGGTCTTCTTGAAGATGTATCTTCAATAGTTTTCTTATATTCTGGTTGACCATGATTCCTTCCTTCGAGTACTTCTGCATAACTCTTTCTATTTTCTTCATTCTTGTTTTCTAGCAACCTTGAGTGCTTCTCTTCATTCTCTATAATGGATGTGGATGTTTCTATCTCTTCAACATTCTTGTTGAGCTTGATGAATTTGACTCTTAGTGTGACAACTTCTTCTTCAATCTTCTCAACCTCTTCTTCTTTCTTTATTATCTAAGATTTCATGACCTCTTATGTTCTCTTTGCTTCTTCAAGTTGGATTTTCAATTTAATTATTTCTTCTTCGAGGCTTCTCTCTTCTTGACCAAACTCTTCCTCAAGTTGGTTTAAGTCATCGGTTCTTTCCTTGAGATGATCTGTCAGTATATTTTCTCTCTTTTTTGCTTCTTCCTTTTGCATTGTTATGTTGGCTTCTAAACATTGCTTTTGATATTCTAGAGTTTTTTCAATTCTTCTAGCCTCTTCTAGCTAAGTTCTTAAATTCTTGATGACCTCCTGAGATTTTTCGGAACCTTGAACACTTTCCTTTTGTTTCATCAATTCTTTCTTGGATGAATTGTTTTCTTCTCTTTCTTTCTTTAGATATTCAATTGCACTGATCAATTGTTCTTTGTAATCAACTTTTGCTTCTTCATACTTTTCCTCTTCTAAATTTGTCTGACACGATGAGCATCTTTCTTCCTGTTCTGTACCTCCATCTTCTTTGGCATTTTCTGATTCTATGATCGGTGAAGAATATACATTATGTAACTTATCCCAAAGTTCTTTGGCCGATGAAAATTTACCAACCTTTTCTCTTACCGGATTAGGTAATCCTTCCTAGATGAAATCGATTGTTATTTTCTTATTCTTCTTCAATTCCTTCTTGCATGTAGTCTTTGCCCTTTTTGAACTATCATATCCTATAACAACTGATAGCCAAATATAATTTCCCTGTGCTTGTAAAAATAATTTCGTCCTTATGCTCCACATCTCATACTTTAAACCATTATGACCATTAAACATTGGTACTCCATTCTGAGAATAATCCATGATCTCCTTCCAGTGGTTAAACTGTTTCCTGAAGGAACCCACTCTGATACCAATTTTTGGATTACTGAGAGGGGGGTTGAATCAGTAATAGAGAAATTCAATCCTTTTTAACCACAATATGCAAGTGTTATGTCAATGTATCATTATCATCCAATAGTTTCAGTGTAAATAAACAATGAACAAATGAGCAATCATACACATACACAGTACACCAATGTTATTACGTGGAAACCCAAAGTGGGAGAAAACCACAAAATGTTTTTTCTTATATGTCTTTAAGAATTACATTCATTGGAAGCACCAACTTCCTTTGTTTTCCAGATGCAACTGGAAGGAGGCTCCAACCCCCTAGTTTCTCAGGCTACAACCCGAGGAAAGCTTCAACTCCCCAATTCTCTGGCTACAACCTCCTATGTTTTTCGGCTACAACCGGAAGGTGGCTACAACCATCTGTCCTTGCCTCGTCCAACTGCCCTGGCATTAAGTAGAATGATGGAACCACTGTCACACTATCACTGTGAGATATACTGTTGTAAACCTGTACCAATAACCTGAACCATGCATCAACCATGCATCAACCTGTACCTCAACCTGTAATCAAACTGTACCATAAACAAGTGCATCAACCATGCACCAAACCCATACAAATAACCTGTCACAACAACCTGTCCAAACAACCTATCACAACAACCTGTCTCATCAATTTTATCAACCAAATCATATCTACTCACCAAGATCAATCACTAAGAAAACTCTCAAAGATGTGCATCAACTAAGCATAACACAACAACTCATAATCATCACCAAGATCAATATGTGCTTCTAATAATATACCAATACAAGTATGCTACATCATCCATAAACCATGTGTCAACAATACTACTAACAAGTGCCTCCAACCATGTACAAAGTATGTACCCATCATGTAGCAACTACTCGTCAACTATTACTCATCAAGATGTTCCAACATCATCAACTATACACCTCATGTATGTGCCAACTCATCAACTACTTGTCTCAACCATGTACCCAACATGTACCTCAACCAAAAGCCCTCATCAATTTCATCATCCAAATCTGATTTGTAACTCTATAATAGATCTGGTGTATATGATCACATACCTTCAAACCTTCCTTAACTTTAACAACAAGAGACTAACATTTTCTTCAAACTATTTTTTAGTTTCACATGACTAGTTTTGGATTAGTCAACAACCCTAACTTGAAATAAGCATAACTATGTACCTGTAATGAATAAAGATTTGAAAATAGTACACAATGTTCTTCAGTGTGTTTTATGCAATTGCTCCAGGTTTCACTACTTGGAACCTCTCAGAAAATGAGTTATAGCAAAAATGGCATACCTTGTTGAATTCTGGCTTATTCTATAGAGCAAACTTGTAGAACGTGCCCCACACATAATATTTGTTATATGTATCTGAAAATTTTACACAAAATACTACAGAATGTACTCTAACCAACATATTTGTTCTTACTTAATTTGGATCTGTTATGAATAAGTTATGACGGTTTTACCTGAAACACATGTTTTAGACTAGTTTCAGGATTAGCCACAAACCCTATTTTTCACGTAGTGTAACTCCAAAACTAAAATGACCCACAAGATGAAATTTGTACCACAACTACTTGGATATGTTTTCTCAATGGCCTATCAATTTCATGGTCTGAATCATTCTATAAGAAAAATTTATTGCGAAAATGGTGAGATGACCTGTGAATAACATACCTTAGAAAGCATCATCAAAAAAATTTATCCTCCCTTGAATTTCGACCTTCTTTACTTCACCTTCTCTCTGAAATTAGGCTTAGATATCCTTTGGTTACCTCATTCACTTGTAGATAATCAATATACTCAAGTGTGATATAAAATGAGAGAGTTTTGCCTCTTATTTATACTTCCATGTAGCTTCCTCAAGGGGTTACCGTTTAACCATCTTAACCCACTTTCCTTATTTTAGGGTTAACCAACTTCTAACCACTTGTCCAATTAGTAATTTATCCATTAACTTTATTATTTAAATAATTTATTGTGTATCCACTTTGACTTATAGTACACTCATCACTTCACTTTACCTCAAGGGGTTACCTTCTAACCATCTTAAACCACTTTCCTTATTTTAGGGCTAACCCACTTCTAACCACTTGTCAACTTAGTAATTTCTCCATTAACTTTATGATTTAAATAATTTATTTTGTATTCAATTTGAATTATAGTACACTCATCACTTCACTTTATTATTTTCCTTCTAAAATATCTTAAACCACTTTGACTACTTTTACCTTTTGTTCCTTCTAGATGACTCGTGAGGGTTCTCCAACTTCACATGGCCATAACTCTCTAACCATGAGGAGTTATGTGGCATTCCACATACAACTAGAAATGGCATGACATGTACTATCCATCTAGAATATTCTTACCTAAAAATATATCAAAACTCATACCATTATCCATCAAACAAACTTGGGTCCATAACCCAAACCTGGGTTCTCCAACTTCTCATGGCCATAACTCTCTAACCGTGAGGAGTTATGTGACATTTCACATACCACTGGAAATGGAATGACATGTACTATCCACCTAGAATATTATTACCTTCAAATATATCAAAACTCATACCATTATCCATGAAACAACCTTGGGTCCATTAACCAAACCTTTGTGCTACCGGAATTCACTATCAGACTTTCTCCAAGGGTTGACATCAATCACTAAGGGTTGACATCAATCTACAATATCACTCTCCAATGGTTGACATCAATGACAACCAACAATACATACCAATTGTCCATCAACCTAAGCCAAGTGTCTGACATTTAGAACTTGAATGGGGAATTCTTTGAAGATCCCTATGGTGGGTAGGTCTAGTGGATTATGGGTCACTACAAGTGGAAGGGGCTATCCTTGTTTTGGTGACTTTATCTCAGTAGTGTGGTATATTTATTGAGAGCTCAAATCACTTGGTTGAAGGTAACCCAAGAAACCAAAGCTAAAGGAGAATCAATGGGCCCATGTAGAGGGTGGAGGTCACCCATATGGGGGGTAGTAAAATAGGTCAACATAGAAAGGACCTCAATATGAGAAGTCGATGGAGCTTCAACATTAGCAGTAGTGGGTCAGTGCCAAAGGAGGGTTTTCTAAAGGTAGTTGGAAGAGATTAGAGAATCTCAAGAAGGTTTGGACAAATACAAGGGTAATGACCAACCACTCCACAAATGGTGCAAGGGTGATTAGTCCTAACTTGGATACCATGTTTATACTTTTATTGGATTTGGGATTGGTTGGAGTTGTCATTTCCCCTAGCATTAGCATCATTTCCCCCAGCAGGAGTGCCTTTTTCACTTGATTTATAGTTCATGGAGCTCTTGTCCTCTTTCTTATTCATCTCTAGGTTGTCAATTGGTTATTAATCCAGCTTTGAGTGGATGCCAACATTTGGCCAACTTGGAAAGAGAGAGATAATATTAAGTCATTATTTGGTGAAGGAAAAGTGGTGGAAGTAGGTTGACTTGGGTAGTAGAGCAACAAATTGGTATCCCTATGGTCAAACCTAAAATATTTAGGGTGTTGATAATGGTGAGACCAATGATTCCAGGCAGTAGAAAGACATAAGGGGTCCCTTGTGGAGGGTCCTATTGGTTAGTAATACATGAACATTCTCCCATGCTAGAGAAAGGTGTTTCACAACTAGATGATGGGCTATATGGTGTTGGGGGATTGTTCAAAGAGTTTAAGGGAGAACTTGAATTAATGCAAATCCTATGCGACAATGAATGTCTTACCTAAACATATTAAATGATGTATGACTATTAGTTTCTAGTATTGTCTGGGCCCTATGTGTTAACTAATGCCTCATTATTAATATCTCAAAAAATGGGAATGTATCCACAATTGTTTTCAAGGTTTTGAAATTGCTAGTTATAAATGCAACCAACTAACATGTCTCAGAAAGTGTGTTTCACAAATATGTTTGTAGAATGATGTCATCCAATGATAATAATATGATCTCAATGTGTTGGTTCAAGTGGTGAACAATGTATTTTCCAAATTGATTCGAATGGTGATTAATATGGTTCTAGTGATAAGGTTTTCGGTGATGATTAAATGAAAAATAAAAACACACCCATCAAACATGCTAATAAGGATCAAGCAAACACAATATAAAATAGGCCCTTCTAAGGAGCCTCCAACCCAGAGTGATGAAATCCATCATGGGTGTAACCCAAGTGATGGTGTGAAAGAATGTGTTATAGTGACCTCTACCCAAGGGGATGAAATCTAAAGTAGGTGATGCACTGTTTATGTCAGGGACTACTCATAATGTCCATGAATAATCACTAGGATGGAAAATCTAGGATGTGCCTCTAATCCACCTCTTCACAAGAAGTGGTTGAGGGGTATAGAATAATCGATGGATCATGCAAGGAGCGGTATGGGGAGATCCTACACATCCACAATGCGATCCCATCTGTAATGCCTATCTTTCAAGATGTGCCCTCAAATACATCCTTGATACTAAATGATTTCTCTTCTCACTTAGTAAACTTCTAATTTCAAACTTTTATGATCTTAGAGCATTTTTGGACCACCTACCTCCAAGATACTAATACAATCTAAGTTTTGGTGTCATTTAACGAAGTTTATTAGCCCTATGTTTGCTACACCATCTTGTGAATTGACATCAATGTAGGGGTTACAAGCTAGCAATATTTTGAAATATAGTTTGATTACAAGATTATAGAAGCAATTAATTTTAGGGGTTTCTTGCTTATTTTCATAATGTATGTGTGCAAGGAAGGAGATGTGAGATAGTTTAACTTAAAAATTGTTGGAAAAGAAGTTTTAGAAATTAAAAGTGTTATGAAACAAGTCAATGTGTCTTTTCTTTGTCTATTCCAATTCCTTCTAATTATGTGTAATTTAATTAAGTAATCAACAATCAGAAACAAATATTACATAAAAATTTGAAAAGTGGCGCAACACCCCCCAAGCAAGTAAAAAATGTAAAAAATAACACTTTAGGTGCACCTAAGGGGGAATATAGAAATAGAAGATCCCCTACACATTTGTGAGGTCAACACATTGTAGAGGCTTGGACGAGACTGCACTACTTTCTAAGGGGAAAGCACACAACTCCACTAATTTTTTTTAACAACAAAGTAGTTTTCCTTGGATAAATAATTTGAGAAATTAAAACCTCTCAACTGTGGGATGGAGAAAACATGTAACTTAAAATATGTTGTAGACTATTATAAATCACTAAAAAACATAAGCTAAGTCCTAAATCCAACCAAGAAAATATTTAATCTCTCTTCCTTTGTATGGTATCCATTACGCTCTTATGATATTTTTGCACAATGTGACCAAATGATCCCTCATTAGTTGGTTGGAAATCTTAGGCAGACAGAATATAAAACAAACTAACAACCTAGTCTAACCTATTCTATCCCCAAGCAAGTATATGAACAAAACCAATGAAAATTCATTGAGGAAAGGTGGAATAAACCTTGAATATCCCCTTACATGAAGATATCAAGAGTGTTTTCAGAGGAAGGACAGAACTGTAGATCAATGGTCCTTTCATGTACTAGATATCTGATAAAATGCATGTGGACCTCAATGTGTTTGGTTTGCTTCATGTGTACTAGATCTCTGCAAAATCTCAATGTACTCTGATTGTCACACCATATGATATTCGGACAATGAAACTGGATACCAAGCTTGGTAAGGAAGTGTTGAAGCCAAAGTGCCTGAATGATTGAATGACACAATTGACTACTCCTATATACTCAGTCTCTACGGAAGATAAAACAATGGTTGATTTCTTCTTACTTGACCAGCAAATAGGGACTGACCCCAAACTAAGAGTGTACCCAGAAGTGGGCTTGTGATTTGTGCCATCGCCAACCCAATCTGAATCTGTGAATTCTATGAGATCCAATGAAAAAATAGTTTCATAGTGAATCCCATAACTCATGGTGCTCTGAACATATCTAAGGATGCACTTGGAAGCCTTCCAGTGCAAATCATGGGGTTCCTACATGTATATAGAAATTGCTCCTACTACATATGAGATATCTAGATGGGTGTGGGTGAGATACATAAGACTCCCCACCAACTTTCGATACAAAGTACTATCCAGTAATGGTGTATCCCCGCCATCCTCAAGTCTGATCCCAAATAAGAAGGGTGTAGGTGCAGAATTACAGTTTGTCATGTGGAATCTATCCAGAAGATCCCTGGCATACTTATCTTGAGAAATTTTGATGCCTGAAGCATCCTGGCTAATCTCAAGACCAAGAAAGAAATGAAGTGGACCTATGTCCGTCATAGAGAAACTATGATGCAAAATATATTTGACCATAACAATGGTTGAAGAAAAGTTTCCAATGATCAAAATATTATCAACATAGAGTACTAAAATCATGAAAGAGTCAGTAGTCCTCAACATGTAAACATTGAAATCCGATTTATATCTAACAAAATCATGTGAAAGAAGATAAGAATCCATCTTTTCATACCATTCTCTAGGTGTCTACTTGAGGCCATAGAGTGACTTCTTCAGTCTGCATACTAAGGATGAGTTTTGAATGAACCCATGTGGTTGCTCCATGTAGATCTCCTCTGAAATATTACCATGAAGAAAATCATTCTTCACATACATCTAGTGAACTTCCCATCCTTTGGTTGTGGCAATGGCTAGAAACAAGTGAATGGATTCCATATTTGCTACAGGAGCAAAGGTCTCATCATAATCTTTCCCATGAATCTATTGAAATCATTTTGCAACTAGTATTTCTTTATGCATGCTCACCTAACCATATATTGCTCTCTTGGTCCTATAGACCCATTTGAATCTAATAAGTTTCCTCCCTGGTGGAAGTGGAACCATGTCTCAAGTCTGATTATCTAGGAGTGAGTCATACTCCTCCTGCATGGTTGCTTTCCATAATGGATTTCCCACAACCATATTGTAGGTCTTTGGATCTAAAGATTGAACCATATAGGAATGCATGGGCATCACAGGTTCAAAAATTGAAAGTACATGAGAAGGCTCCTCATGATGAGATTGAGTCCTCCTCGAATCCAATGGATTCCCTACAAGGTTTCATGTTGTCTGAAGTGTGGATTGTGTCCACCTAGGCATCTGTTGAAGCTTCGACTCTAGCTCCTCATCTAGATGTACTACCTGCTCAACTCCATGTACAAAATCCTTTGAGTCTGAGTGTGAATCTGAGTCTAAATTTGAGTGTATGCAATCATCATCTCTGATGCTTGAAATTGATGGAGGCACAAGAGTATCTGCATGTTGCAATGGAAGTGTATGCAAAGGACACTCCTCAAATGGAACATTACGATCAATGACGAACCATTCGGTAGATTCAATAAACCTGTACCCCTTCACATCATTTGGATATCCCACAAAGATGCAAGGTGTGCTCTGTGGATCTAATGCTTTCCTCTTTTTAGAAGGAATATGGGCCCATGCAAGAGATCCAAAGATGCGGAAGTCTGTGACATCTGGTTTATCACTTGTCCAAGCCTAAAAATGTGTCATGTCCTCAACATACCTATGAGGAGATCTGTTATGTATATAAGCAACATAGTTAAGTGCCTTGGCCCAAAGCTTGGAAGGAAGATACCTCACATGCAAAATGCAATTGGTCATCTCCTTGAGAGATATGTTCTTCCTTTTATCAATTCCATTATGTTGTGGAGTGTATGGAATTGTATGTTGCAACTGGATACCAGCCTCAAGACAAAGATTTTGAACATCTTTTTTGATATACTCCCCCCCATTGTATTTACAGAGGATCTTGATTTTCTTCCCAGTATATGTTTCTACTAGAACTTTGAAGTCTTTGAGATACTCAAAAACTTCAGACTTTTGCCTAAGAAAATAAACCCCAAGTATAGCGTGAGTAATCATTAATGAATGAAAGGACATACCTGGCTTTGTTGATCGATGGATGTGGAAATGGACCCATGAGATCACTATGAACAATCTCCAAGGAAGAGGAGGCTCTCCTTGCCTTCCCTTTTTCAAACTTCTCTTCAGAATGTTTTCCAAAAATGCAACTTTCACAAACCCCTTTAGAAAAGTAAATATTTGGCAAGCCTTTGACCATTCCTTGCTTAGCAAGTCACTGCATGTAACTGAAGTTTAAATGACCAAATCTCTCATGCCATACTCTACTACTATCATCAGCATGCGTTAGTAGTAAGGAGGAGTTATGGTCAACAAACTTAGTGATCTTATACAACCTTGATTTGTGATATACCTCACCAATTGCAATAACAGAGTTGTCATGCTTGTCAAGTATAGAAACTGAATCTGAAGTAAATTCAACATTTTTACCTTTCTGAGTGATCTGATAAACTGAGAGCAGATTCATAGAAAGCTTTGGAACATGTAAAATGTTCTCAAAAATTCCATTAGGGAATTCCACTCTCCCCTCTCCTGCTACTGCTACTGGAGTATCATCCCCCATGAGAATAGAGGGTCATGAGCATGAGCTCAAAGAAGTAAAAAATTCCTCTTTTCCTGCCATATGATGTGATGCACCAGAATCTATAATCCATGAATCATATGAGGAGTTAATTGTAACAAGAGCACAATGATTACATTTCTTAGATGCAAGATCTTCTTCCTTCTTATTCTTCTTGGCTCCTTCTGGAATGAAGTTTTCAAGGTTGTTCTGTTGTAGTACCTGCGCCATAAGATCGATATGTTTCTTCATGCATGTGGATTCATCATGATTCGGTCTATTGCAGTAAGTGCACTGCTTTCCCTTCTTCTTCTTCTTATCTTTGGAACCTGAACCTGAAGAGTCTTTGGAACCTAAACCTGAAGAATCCTTGAAGGGTTTCGAATATCCCTCCTTCTTTGGATCTGGGTGTTGTGATTTCCCCTTTCCTTTCTATTTGGATGATCATTTTTCATCATGCATGATGAGTGCATGTGATTTAGTATCCTTGATTAGGGCCATTTGAATGAGTTTTTTCTGCTCATGTGTGAGAGAATCAACGAATTGATCCATGGTAGGAATCTTCCAATTTGTTCCCATGAGATACCTACCTGAATGGAAAGTAGAAACATAGACAACATATTATGGTCCTAGCTTGGCCAATATTGTTAGAATAAGTTGGTCCACTTGTTTATATTTATCAATACCACAAGATGCTAAGTTCAATATCAAATATTTAAACTTAGTAAAAAAATCATGTATATTATCAAAACGTTTAGGATCCAAAGTATTCAACTCTACCTCAAGCATATGACCTCTCATCTGATCCTGCTTTCCAAACATACTTTCCAAGGTGGTCCATATCTCGTTTGGAGTCCTACATACAACAACATGAAACCATAGATCAGTTGAAATCAATTCAAGAAGAAGTCTTGTGGCTTCATCCTTTTGGTTCGCCCATCTCATCTTCTCAATTGTTGATGTAGGTTATGCTTTTGTCTTCATCGTCAAGTTGTACAATCCTTTCCTTCTAAGTTGGAATTATGTCTTGGTCTTCCAATCAAAATAATTGTATGGTGTGAGGATTACCACCAAGTTTGAATGTAGAATAGGTGTCTTATCCATCTCTCCCACTGTTTCTGAGAACCCTACAAAAAACTGAGAAATCATTGCAGAAAGGGTGCTTTAAGTGGAAACTTTGTATTAGTTTCAGGAGGAAATCTTCCAACTTTTTTTTGAGCAAACAATGAGGAATCTCACAAAACGGTTGAAAACCCACTTGCAGAATGGATCGATTTACTTCTCTTGCGAGTCGTTTCCTCAAAAAGTTAATCTTTTGGGAGAGATAACTACAACAATAAATTTGTTTATAGAGGCGGTCACATCTTTCCTTAAGAGACAAAGTGACCAGTCTTTAGTGGTCACCCTTTTCCAGTGTATGGGGAGCGACCCGGGTCGCCCTTTTCCAGTGTCTAGGGTGTGACCAACCTATAATTTGAAAAATTCACAAGTTTGGGTGCGACAGTCGCTCCTTTCAATAGGGAGAGGGTGCAACCGTGTTTGTTACATGAATTTGCTCGTTGAAACTCTGATTTCCTTATTGTCTAGCTTGTCTGGCTTGCTCCAAGGAACATAGCTCTGATACCATGTCAATGTTTCATTGAAACCTATACAGGAGATCTAGATAAAGCGAGTACAAACAAATCTTATCAAGAAAGGAAGAGAGATTCAATATGGAAGAATGAGAAAATATATTCACACTACTCCAATGAGTTGATGATTGATACATAGATGATGATCAATATGATACAATGAATGAGTGGAATACACTCATATATAGAAAAGAACATGCAAAATAGCATAATGCATGCATGCATAATAGTACAATAGTGATGATCTAAATAGAAAGTCTAAAATAGAACTAGTCAGTTAACTCCCACTAAACTAGTGTGCTGAAAATATAAATTTCTCCAACAGAATTGACCATTTGATATTGTAAGCTTCTCTCCTTGCATTTGAGCAAAATCAACAGTAAATTATTTTTAAGATTAAGGTGACTTTAAGCACAAAATGTATACTATGATGTACTGCAAGTCATGTGGATGCATCATGAAAAATAATTTAAGATGAATATATTATTTTGTGTGCAAATAAAAATTCAAATAACTTTGAAAACATAATGGTGCGTTACTGTAAGAAACACGCATCGGTGCGTCTATAACATTGTAAAGCATCGGGCGTTTATATACGCATCGCATCGGTCCCATGAATTCAAATAATAATAAAAAAAAAATATTCAATATCGATGCTCCAAAACTTTAAAACGCAGTGGTGCGTTGTATACATATCAACATTGATGCATTAAAGTAATAAAGGCACCGAAGTTTCGATGAAAAAAAAAACGCGACTTTATTTTTTGACAATTGAAAAATGAGTTTCATTATTTTACCAAAATTTGCAGTGGAAAGATTTGCAAGAGAGTCATACCGTAGAGCACTATGGAGCAATAAAATACTTTAGAACACCATGATTTATTCAAAATATTGGAATTTGAAGGTAACTATGGTGATTCATTGAAAACAATTTTCACAAATTCTTTCATGGGTATTAAGCTATTCAATATTTTATTATTTTGCCAAAATTTACAGGGTGCAGATTTGCAAGAGACATATAAGGGAGCACTATGGAGCAACAGATTAATACTTTTGAAAGCAAAGTTATTCAAAAGATCAAAATTGGAAGGGTATGGTAATTCATTCAAAACCCTTTTGGAGCAACAAAATTATTCAGAAAATCAGAAATCGAAGGGTTTTGTGATTTAGAAAAAAAAAAAAAAAAAAAAAAATCATACTTACCTTAAACCATTGTTTTTTCTTGTTTGTGTGACTGCAAAACTTTAATTTAGGGTTTACCTCCCTCTATCACTTCATAATTATAGATTTTCGTTTTAGGTTTTTAGATTTAATGGGTTTATGTTTCCATATAAAAGACGTTTGACATGTGATGCATCGGATCCAAACCCTCTCAGCCCTGTCACGTTTTTTTTAAAAACAGTTTTGGGTAATCGATGTGTCTTATGTAATATAACGCATTGGTGTGCTTACAGATACAAACACACCGACTATGCCGCAAATAATTAAAAAAAATTGTTCATGGATGTGTAAATTTATTTGTTTATGGTATTTTTTGTTTTCGATTTTTTCAATTGAAGTGGTGTTGTTAACGATACTTACCGCACGTCCACAAGGGTGTAGACCGATTGGCAAGTGTCGTGTAAATGGAAGGAAATTTGTAAAAAGGAGGTCTCAAGTTCGATCATCACCCCAATTTACTTATGCTCTGTTCTTGCGGGTTGCGTGGAGCACCTGGAGTTATAGTGGCAGTCAATAGGGATCAACCTCATGTCATGCGAGTACGAGAACTATGCATTGTCGATTCCACCAGTTAAAAAAAAAAAAAAATGCGACTTTGTTTTTTGACAAATGAAAAATGGGTTTCATTATTTTACCAAAATTTACAATGGAAAGATTTGCAAGAGAGTCATATCGTAGAGCACTGTGGAGCAATAAAATACTTTAGAACACCATGATTTATTCAGAAGATTAGAATTTGAAGGTAACTATGGTGATTCATTTAAAACAATTTTCATAAATTCTTTCATGGGTATCAAGCTAGTCAATATTTTATTATTTTGCCAAAATTTACAGGGTACAGATTTGCAAGAGACATACAAGGGAGCACTATGGAGCAACAGATTAATACTTTTGAAAGCAGAGTTATTCAAAAGATCAGAATTGGAAGGGTATGGTAATTCATTCAAAACCCTTTTGGAGCAACAAAATTATTCAAAAAATCAGAAATCGAAGGGTTTTGTGATTTAGGAAAAAAAATTAAAATTTTCATACTTACCTTAAATCCTTGCTTCTTCTTGTTTGTGTGTCTGCAAAACTTTAACGTAGGGTTTAACTCCCTCTATCTCTTCATAATTATAGATTTTCATTTTAGGTTTTTAGATTTAATGGGTTTATGTTTCCATATAAAAGACGTTTGACATGTGATGCATCGAATCCAAACCCTCTCGACCCTGTCACGTTTAAAAAAAAAAATAGTTTTGGGTAATCGATGCGTCTTATGTAATATAACGCATTGGTGCACTTATAGATACAAACACACCGACTATTCCGCAAATAATTAAAAAAAAATGTTCATGGATGTGTAAATTTATTTGTTTATGGTATTTTTTATTTTCATTTTTTTCAATTGGAGTGGTGTTGTTAACGATACTTATCGCACGCTCACAAGGGTGTAGACCGATTGGCAAGTGTTGTGTAAATGCAAGGAAATTTGTAAAAAGGAGGTCTCAAGTTCAATCCTCACTCTGATTTACTTATGCTCCATTCTTGCAGGCTGCGTGGAGCACCTGGAGTTATAGTGGTAGCCGACATGGATCGACCCCGTGTTATGCAAGTACGAGAACCGCGCGTTGCTAATTCCCTTAGTAGAAAAAAAAAACGTGACTTTGTTTTTCGACAATTGAAAAATGAGTTTCATTATTTTACCAAAATTTACAGTGGAAAGATTTGCAAGAGAGTCATACCATAGAGCACTGTGGAGCAATAAAATACTTTAGAACACCATGATTTATTCAGAAGAATAGAATTTGAAGGTAACTATGGTGATTCATTTAAAACAATTTTCATAAATTCTTTCATGGGTATTAAGCTATTCAATATTTTGTTATTTTGCCAAAATTTATAGGGTACAGATTTGTAAGAGGCACATAAGGGAGCACTATGGAGCAACAGATGAATACTTTTGAAAGCAGAGTTATTCAAAAGATCAGAATTGGAAGGGTATGGTAATTCATTCAAAACCCTTTTGGAGCAACAAAATTATTCATAAAATCAGAAATCGAAGGGTTTTGTGATTTAGAAAAAATAAATAAAAATTTCATACTTACCTTAAACCCTTGCTTCTTCTTGTTTGTGTGACTGCAAAACTTTAACTTAGGGTTTAACTCCCTCTATTACTTCATAATTATAGATTTTCATTTTAGGTTTTTAGATTTAATGGGTTTATGTTTCCATATAAAAGATGTTTGACATGTGATGCATCGGATGCAAACCCTCTCGGCCATGTCACGTTTTTTTTTTAAAACAGTTTCGAGTAATCGATGTGTCTTATGTAATATAACGCATTGGTGCGCTTACAGATACAAACACACTGACTATGCCGCAAATAATTAAAAAAAATTGTTCATGGATGTGTAAATTTATTTGTTTATGGTATTTTTTATTTTCGTTTTTTTCAATTGGAGTGGTGTTGTTAACGATACTTATCGCACGCCCGCAGGGGTGTAGACCAAGTGGCAAGTGCCATGTAAATGGAAGGAAATTTGTAAAAATGAGGTCTCAAGTTCGATCCTCGCCTCGATTTACTTATGCTCCATTCTTGCGGGCTACGTGGAGCACCTAGAGTTATAGTGGTAGCCAACGGGGATCAACCCTGTGTCACGCGAGTACGAGAACCACCCGTTGTCGATTCCCCCAGTAAAAAAAAAAAAAAGGATACTTATCGCATCGTTGTAATTTAATGTTTTTTAAAATATTTTTTATTGGTGCATTTTTAACATTAAACGCATCGGTGTTGTCAATGATATATTGCGCACGTCTCTAATTTACTATTCTTTCAAATCTTTTTTATAGCGGTGTGTTTGATAACATATAACACGCCGATTCTTTAATATTAATACAGTGCACTATGATATTTTTTTAGTGAAAATTATGTGATTTATTTATAAAATATATTTAATATCTTTTGTATTGAATGGCACAGGTTGTATATTGATAAAAAAAATGTATGAGAATAGTTCAAGTAACAAAAATTCTGATGGATACAAAGATAACACATCTTGAAAGGAAAAAAAGACAAGTTCTTTGTAAATTCTATACAAAATTAATATGATAAAAGACAAGTTCTTTGTAAATTCTATAAAAAATCAATATGTTTGAACTATATGTAAGTTTAACTAATATGTATTGGTTAGCGTGTGTCCTGCAGAGCCATAAAATGAGGAAGCTCGATAAGATTCTTTGTGATCTAAGTGTAGAAGAGTGTAAAATCTTGATGGAAAAATTGCAAAAGGATGAACCAGGTGAATGAATTTTTTATTATTCAATATGAGTTATTTTTTGAATTTTCATTAATTTTTTACTTAAAAATATTAGATAACGTGTTCAAAACAATCTATTAATTCACATATCTTTAATGTTCTACAACTGGGACCAACAACGAAGGAATGGAATGTCGTCCTAAGAAAATAAAAATTATAGAAGATGTAAATGATGATGAATTGGTCCTTAGCTCCTCTGGAGTGGTGCTGGAAGTTAGTGAAAGGGGGAAAAACTTTTACAAAACTATGAGGGATATAGTGGAACGAACGTATAGATGCAATTTCCACTTAAAATACATAAATCATTCCAATGATTCGAAGAACACATTTATATCTAAACTAGAAGAAGCGTTTCCAGAGAAATGGTCAATGAGACCTGTCAGACTTGCAATAGAAAAAACATACAACAACAAAAAAGAATCATTCAAAAATTAATATTCCTAAAAATGTTTTTCTAGAATATGTATATATTACTACAAATTATTCCTAATTTATTAATATATCAATCTTGTTATATTTAGTTTCTATATATCAATATAAAAATATTTAATTGTCATGTTACCTTTTTCAGGAAGATTATGAAAATCCCAAAGGATCAACGAGTTGATATCTGAAATATGCTAGTAGGAATGTCGAGAAAAGTGTACAAGTAGATGGTAAAAGAAATGGACATAATTACATCACAGGAGGAGCCATCTCAACAACAACGTGCTTCAAATGTATGAAATCATTGAATTTTTCTATTAGGTACATATAAATAAATAATTTAGCATTAATTATTAATTTTCAAGTATTTTCTTGCAGAAAAGAAAACAAAATGGAACTCATTCATCACATAAAACATGACGACAATGAAGAAAAGGGTTGATAGCAAAGTTTGTGAGCAATTGTTATTTCCTTATAACAGTAACTTAAGATTTGATTTTTGTATTTTTTAAGTTGTTTTACAACAGCCATCCTTGAATGTCTTCAAACATGTGCTAACATACAAAGAAGAGTCATCGCAAGAATTGATTGACATTGGGCTAAGTAAGGGTTGTGAGTATATGTTGGCATATCAAAAATTAATTGTGGAATTTGTAAGTATCTATGTTGTTTAGTTCTCTCATTTTATAATTAATGGAACAAAAAAATATTTTATATTAAATCTATAATTTATTATGGGGTATATTAAAACTACAGGAAACAAAGTATGGAAATGTGCCAACAAAAGAGTTGTTGACAGAAGGCATGAGATTTGGTTTTGAAAAAATGTGTATCATTCGAGACTCGATTCTTGCTATGGTATGTCGCTTTTCAATTTACATTCATGTATATTATTTATTTCAATTTTCATTATTCTCACCAATGCAGATACACTCATTACACTTTCTTTTTATTTTTGTAGATGGAATCATTTGAAGAAGAGGAAAACAATTGAGCCAATCAACAAAACATTTGACCAAATAACCCAAGTCATGGAAGTAGCTCGAGCACTTCTGACAACAGTTCCAACAAAGAATGATGATTAATATATTTGGATATCAATGCAAGCTGTTGTATTTTTTGAAATAATTGTCTGTGAAAATCAGACATTTTTTTTAATGTAATGGACATAGTATTGTCCCAATTGAAAGACAAGGGGTTACCAATAAGGGTCCCATTTTGTATGAAAAAGAGTCTCTTATTCATATATAATAAAATATGTTTTGTTTTATTCTTTTGTGTTGTCCAATGTTCCTGTGAAATGTTACATCATTGAATAAATATATGGATAATTAAATATTATAACGAAGAGATGCGAACATTGTTGATATAACAAGATAATCCAAACATCATATCCAAATGCACTCATCAAAATTTAATTTATATGAATACTATTATAAGATATATGTCATTTTTTTGATAAACAATGGAATTAAAAATAACAATAATTGTGCACTGTCACAGGTCGATGCTTCTGAAAAGAGAAAATGAAAACCAGTGCGTTCAATGATACAAAGCACCGGTGCCTTTAATTATAACACGCAAAAGTGTTGTAACATAATACGCATTGGTGCTGACATAAATTGAAAAAGCACTGATACTAATAATATTTTAACCAAAAATTATAATAATAATAATAATACAGCTTATCGATGCGTTCAATTTATAAGTGCACCAGTGCTTCTCTTTCACAAGTCTGCATCGAGGCCTTCTCGACATCATGAACTGGTCTTGTTTGTTTTTTAACGCACCAATGCATGTTATCATTGATTTACCCAGTGCTTCATTCCTATTAAGGCATCGATGAGTTTATGTTTATAAGAGCATAGATTCCCCATATTTCTTGGACAACCTCGGTGCTTTGGTTGACATGTGATCACTAGGACTTTAAGTTCAAGAACGCATCGACACTCGGTATCATAGATTCGACCGGTGTGTTATTGTTATTAAAACACTGGGCTATAGTTTTTATAAACGCATTGGGGCTCCAATATTTTAGGACTTGACCAATGCCTATTGTGCAATGTAGGCACCGATGCGTTAATGTTTTAAGCGCACTGATGCATATGGTCTGTGAAGCGCACTGCATGGAAAAACATCTGCTACAACCTCCACCCACACATATTTTTTTAGTTATAATGAAGTTCCATTATAATCTCTGCAAAACCATTCACTACCAAAAATGAATGTTTTTGAGAAGATTTTTTTGACAATTTTTGTCAAATTTTTAACACTAAAAGCCCCTACTAGAGGGTCTTTTCCTTGTAGTGTAAATTAGCTATTAGGAAAAGTAATTTGAAGTTTGATTGGTATTTTAGTTTCATATGTTGATCTAAGTTTCATTTTAGGAAATGAATTTCTTCGGCAGAGGAAGTCATGGCATAGGCAGAAACAAAGGTAGAGGTCAGAATAATTTTTGGCAAAGGGGTAACAAAAGACCGAGTTTCTTAATACATTTTGATGTTGATTTTGACGAATTCAATCAGTTGATACAAACTAGTTTTCTCAACCTAGCTGGCCAAGGGACCTTCCATCTACATCCCCAAGCCGAGAGATCTCCATATCAACCTCATCCTAGCATTTCAAATGTTCATGTTCCACCTCATGTGTCCTTGCAACCAGAAGTCCCAGTCAATAATGGTTGGGATGATGTTGTTCAAACTTCCCCAATTCATTTTGGTGGATGTCCCACATTATCATTACCATTACCACCCCCTCCACCACTTAAGTAACATTTCCATCTAATTGCCTCTATTCCATCCCATGCTTACTCTTCTCATTCAAGCCGAAAGTTCAAGACAACTATTCTTGAGCTAAACTCAAGTAAAGGTAAACAAATTGTTACCAAATATGAATCATCCCATTCAGTGACATCCCACATTCACCATCCTAATGACCACCCCCATGCTTTCAGTGAGGTTCACCCCAAGGCATATAAGGAACAAAAGTCTGCTAAGGTAAGCCCACATACAAACAAGACAGTACATACAATGAGTAGTGAAAAGAAGTAAATTGCCTCCCATAGAAAATATGGTTTTTGATATGACAGTGTTATTTCTTACTATGGATAGTTTATTCACATTTTCATCTTTTTGGGACATCATGGCACTTATATTTTGACTTTTGGACAACAGGATAATATTTTGTTTTTGGCAAACATATTTTACTTATTTGATATATATGGATGGCATTTTAGGAGATACAAGGGTTGTTCTAAATCAATATTTCTATGCTCATGTATATATTTGATGAGGTGGCATGATTAATTTATTTAAATAATATGGAGGAACAAGGATGAAACTGGAAATTTAAGGATCATTAAAGGAATAGGGGTCCCACCTACTAGTTATTATTTATATTACCCCTTATCTATTTACTATATTTATTTATTATTTGTCCCTAAATAACTAAAAGTTATTTATGACTTAACTAAAAGTAGTTGATAACTACCACAACTACTTTGATGAGATAAAATAGAAATGAACGGGAGGGACAAAGGAGAGGGGGAGAGAGCAAGGAAAAAAACCTCTGATAAAGGTCTCCTCTTATACTTATGAGATTAATTACTTACATCCATTTCTGAGTTATCATAAAGTCTTAACCTTTTTGTTGATAGCAGGGTCTTACTGAAGGTGGAAAGATTAAGGACTGAGAAGCATTTCTAAGAAGCATGCTTCAAAAGGTTACTCATTTTGTCTTGATAGTCTATGTATTCTGATCTGATTATGAATTAGTGTTTCATTTATGATTAATGATATTTTGCAGAGTCAAGCAATGGTGATTTTGTGGCTAGTATGATCTAGCATCTATAATCTTGGTCTCTTCTTGACATCAAAGTCTTGTGTGTGGTGCTCACCAAAGATTTCTATGTTTGATTTTGGTCCTTACCCTCATAGGGGTATGAAAAAAGGGTTCTATTTGTAACTTGAAATGCAATCAATAAAATGGTTATGCTAATTTTTGGTCTCACGTATGTATTTTTGTGTTATTTATCATATTTACATTCTGCTTTTTATTTAATTTCTCATAAAAACAAACAACATTTTTCTTTTCTTTCTTTATTGTACATTTAACAATAAAAGACAACGTTGGTTCCTAGTACTTATTTCTTGCGAATCAATTGAATTTTTTTATTTTGGCTATAAACATAGAGTGATAATCTCGCCTATCTTACCTTAGCCAAGGAAGATTCAAAAATGTTGGTAAAAGTTTTTTCATATCTTTTCATCAACAAACTCTTCACATTAAACCAAGTGATAGATCATGCATTCACAAACTTATGAAATCATGGTTGGGTGAATGCTCAAAATTTGGGCTTTGACAGTGAGAATACAACTCTAACTCATACGTGGACAACCTTCGCAGGAGTCAAGTGAGGTTAAGGGATGAAGAAGATACTCTAGCATGGTCCAAGAATTAAGCTCTAGGAGATTACATAGTGTGCTTGTGATATAGAACCATGTTTGCATCCAATATGTAAGAACCACAATGGTGATGGAAAGTAGTTTGGAAGCTAAAATCCTAAAAAGAGACTCCAATCTTCTTGTGGTTGGTGATAAAGACTAAGGCACTTGTGTGAGAAGTATTACAAAATAAATTAAACAGGGCCCCAAAATTTATATGCTTTGTAGAATGGAGGAAGAAGCAATCTCTCACTTGCTCATAAAGTGTCCATATACACAAAAGATATGAGTTGAGGTTGAACAATTAATAGGTGTTAAAAATGTTTGGGGTGGTGAAATAATGGAAGAATGCCTCAAAGATTAGTAAAATAAAAAAAGAGCTCAAGGACTATAAGGCTCTACCCTACTTGATCCTTTAGGGCATATGGTTAGCAAGAAAATAAAATAAAAAAATAAAGAAAAAATGATTCCTTATTTTCAAATTCTCTCATAGATTAGATCGATTTTTTCTAATTGTAGAGTCACTCCTAGACTAAGAATCCCAAGGAAAATAAAGACTTTGGAAATTGATAAAACCCAAGCATAGGGTTTTTTATGGTGCCAGACAAGGGATCCCAAATTTCAATGGTATAAGTGGAATCATGTACTTATCAGAGGCTCTCAGAGTAAAGCCAAGGTTAATCTGAGGGAAGAATCAAACAATTATGTTGAATTCGTGGCCTTAAGATTTCTATTACAGTGCACTCTAAAATTATTTTTAAGAAAATATAAATCTTCAGGGACTCCATTTTAGTGTTTAATTGGATGAAAACATAACTCTTAGGTCTATTGGATACCAATTGAAGGAGGTGACAATTTTGTTTTTGAATTCATATCTTACAAACATATCTATCAAGAGTTGAATGGGGAAGTGGATTTTTTGTTGAAAGAGGCACAACAAGTTCCTAAAGGTATGTTGATTCATGAGGGGATCAGAGAGGGCATTTCATTTAGCTTGTCTACAAGGGTCTAAGTAAGGGTTCTTTGAAAATTGAATGGGACATACTCTATTTTCATTGAAACACACCTAGAATAACAACTATATTCTTAAATGTGAAATACACAAAGGTGGTATACCAGGAATTTATGATTGTATATGAGTAAGAGGCTAACACATTTATGTAGTTTATGATGATAGCCTTTCTTTTAAGGTTTTTTGTCTTATTATAAGACTACATATGGACCTTATTTTGAAGTATATGTGGAATATAAAGGGACTAGTTTTAAGGAGGGATAACTTTAAAGATGTAAACATTTTTATATGACAGGTAAAAGGTCAATAAAATATGCTCGTGCAATATGCACATGATCAATGTAATTTTCATTTAATCTATGGATCAAAATCATGTTTTTTCTTTGGGAAAAATGTACAAGTATTCAATATTTAAAGTGAATAAGAGAACTCAAGCTATCATTGTTTTGAAGCATGCACAATTCCAATTACAACTTTTGAATTTTGTTTGTTTTTCAATTTTGGTGCCCCGATAGGTGTTTAGTGAGATAGTGTTTCAAACTCCAAGTTTTGGAAGAGAGTTTAAGCACAAGCCCTCAACAAAAACATTTGCTATCACAAACCTTCACAAAACATATTTGTAGATATTTTATCTTTTATTTTCTTGGAAGAGGATTACACGGTGCACCATATCTAAAATGGAGCATTGGTGCACCGATGCAGTGCTTAAGCATCACGTTCCAAAAATGCATTTTAAAAAATAATCAAAGAGAACTCTATTGTTATTTGCACATATAGATGTATTTTAAGAAGGTTTTCAAAAAATGTTCTCTGAAACTTAGTGCATCACAATAGAAATGCACCACTAGTGCTCCATCTCTATATACACTGCAATTCAAAAAAAGTTATTTAAAAAAACAACATTGAAAAAGACAATGAGATATTTTCAATTTTTTTTAGAGGGAAACTCGGGGAAGACGGGATTCTTGAAGAACAATGGGAGGATATTAAATCATTAAAAGAGCACATATAAAGGAGATATAGTGAAAAACAATAGAATACAAGGTAAACATATTGTTTTCAGCCTTTTAGTCCAATCAAATTTAAAAATACAAAAAATGACACTAAGAAATTGAGAATTATAGAGAAGATACCTTGAAGATTTTCAATTTCAGCTAGTATTGACCTCCTCTCATTGAATTTACTTCCTTTTTTTAGAAGTTCATGGTTTTTATTTTTTCCAATGTCCTCATAGTTAATTTTTAGTACGAATATGGAAGGAAAATTCATTTAAAGGGATTTAAAGGGATATGGGTATTTCAATGGTCATCCTAATGTGAAATAAACCTATAAATTTTTTATCTTTTTATATTCATCAACCTACCATTGTCAAGTTTTATAATAATAATAATAATGGGTTTCATGGTGTGTTATCAACAAGGTGTGTACTTCAATTCATTAGCATAGGCATGGAACACCATAAAGATTAGATATTAAAAATTTTGATTGTTATCTAAGTGCTCCTATATTATCATAATGTATCAGTGTGTCTATCTCAATATAACACACCAAAATGCATAAATGTGTTTTTGTCAAATTCATGCATTTTTTGGGTATGATCTAGATTGGATCATTATATAATTTGTCATCTATCTTGGCACTTTCTAGGTGGAAAAATTGGAGGAATTGGCTTGCAAGGCCCATTTTAGTGGCAGGTCCTACTTTGGAGATTTAGGGTATGAAACCTTCCAGAGCCATTTTGAGGCATCAAATGACATTTTGCGGGGTCAAAAATTTGTGAGTGTAATTCTTATCCCCTTGACGTAATTCTACACGTTGTGACCTTTCCAATGATATGAAAATCACCTCAATCATAGCTCGTATGCATAATTTATGCCTCCCACAAGTTGACCTACCTTGTTGACCACCATGGTACCAAGTGGATGCCACGTCAACCCTGTTACTCACACATGTGGGCTAGCCACATGTGGATTTTCAAGAATATTCTAGAGGTCCAAAACCCTATTAACTGAGGGTTGAAACATGCAAAAACCCTAAACCTAGATAGCTATCAAGCTATGTTAAATACCGAGCCGCTAGAAGGAGAAGGGATTCCATTCTTTAGCATTGTACTTGTTCCATAGTTAAGCAAATCATATAGGAGTTGTATTTTGAGAGCATAAAAGAGGAGCAGGAGATTTTGTAGCAGTTCTTCAGGCCACAATGTCAAAGGAAAATCCATAGTGAGTGCCCCTTTATTTGTACTCACTTTTTATAACTGAAGAAAAGAGAGAAGAGCATAGGCCTCACCATCTATATGAGTTTTCTCTCATATCAGGTTTCTCGGGATATATCTTGTGTTCATTTGTGTGGATGGTGTGTTCATTTGATTATTCTTTCTTTTTCATATTTCATTTATCTTCATAAATTTGAACAATAAGCTAGTGCTAACAAATTTGAGGTCTAAAGAAATAAACATGCATAATAAATTTTTTTGTATAATACAATATCTATTGGGACAAATTGTTGTAGTGGAATATCCACTGCACTTTAAAAATCATATTGGTATCATATAAGTTTTCTTTGGGGTATTTGTGGGAAGTTGCAAGATCCATGAATTGGATTAAGAAGGAAGTCATAGAAGCCTAGCCATGGCAGATGACTCCAATCATAACAACCTTGAGGATGCACCATAAGATAGATTTGCAAGGCTAGAAGAATGATTTTTTTTATATCTCTCACAACATGGCCCTCCTCATGGTGGCTCTAGTAAACAAGTTAAAACCTTTCGGCAAGGTTGGTGGCTATAACTTAGAAGTTGAATTGGATGGAAAACTGGGAGATAGTGAAGACCTAGAAAAGGAGTCGAAAAAAGAAC
>ML788432.1:532919-545842 GCA_009831015.1 Picea engelmannii
GAATAGTTCAAGTAACAAAAATTCTGATGGATACAAAGATAACACATCTTGAAAGGAAAAAAAGACAAGTTCTTTGTAAATTCTATACAAAATTAATATGATAAAAGACAAGTTCTTTGTAAATTCTATAAAAAATCAATATGTTTGAACTATATGTAAGTTTAACTAATATGTATTGGTTAGCGTGTGTCCTGCAGAGCCATAAAATGAGGAAGCTCGATAAGATTCTTTGTGATCTAAGTGTAGAAGAGTGTAAAATCTTGATGGAAAAATTGCAAAAGGATGAACCAGGTGAATGAATTTTTTATTATTCAATATGAGTTATTTTTTGAATTTTCATTAATTTTTTACTTAAAAATATTAGATAACGTGTTCAAAACAATCTATTAATTCACATATCTTTAATGTTCTACAACTGGGACCAACAACGAAGGAATGGAATGTCGTCCTAAGAAAATAAAAATTATAGAAGATGTAAATGATGATGAATTGGTCCTTAGCTCCTCTGGAGTGGTGCTGGAAGTTAGTGAAAGGGGGAAAAACTTTTACAAAACTATGAGGGATATAGTGGAACGAACGTATAGATGCAATTTCCACTTAAAATACATAAATCATTCCAATGATTCGAAGAACACATTTATATCTAAACTAGAAGAAGCGTTTCCAGAGAAATGGTCAATGAGACCTGTCAGACTTGCAATAGAAAAAACATACAACAACAAAAAAGAATCATTCAAAAATTAATATTCCTAAAAATGTTTTTCTAGAATATGTATATATTACTACAAATTATTCCTAATTTATTAATATATCAATCTTGTTATATTTAGTTTCTATATATCAATATAAAAATATTTAATTGTCATGTTACCTTTTTCAGGAAGATTATGAAAATCCCAAAGGATCAACGAGTTGATATCTGAAATATGCTAGTAGGAATGTCGAGAAAAGTGTACAAGTAGATGGTAAAAGAAATGGACATAATTACATCACAGGAGGAGCCATCTCAACAACAACGTGCTTCAAATGTATGAAATCATTGAATTTTTCTATTAGGTACATATAAATAAATAATTTAGCATTAATTATTAATTTTCAAGTATTTTCTTGCAGAAAAGAAAACAAAATGGAACTCATTCATCACATAAAACATGACGACAATGAAGAAAAGGGTTGATAGCAAAGTTTGTGAGCAATTGTTATTTCCTTATAACAGTAACTTAAGATTTGATTTTTGTATTTTTTAAGTTGTTTTACAACAGCCATCCTTGAATGTCTTCAAACATGTGCTAACATACAAAGAAGAGTCATCGCAAGAATTGATTGACATTGGGCTAAGTAAGGGTTGTGAGTATATGTTGGCATATCAAAAATTAATTGTGGAATTTGTAAGTATCTATGTTGTTTAGTTCTCTCATTTTATAATTAATGGAACAAAAAAATATTTTATATTAAATCTATAATTTATTATGGGGTATATTAAAACTACAGGAAACAAAGTATGGAAATGTGCCAACAAAAGAGTTGTTGACAGAAGGCATGAGATTTGGTTTTGAAAAAATGTGTATCATTCGAGACTCGATTCTTGCTATGGTATGTCGCTTTTCAATTTACATTCATGTATATTATTTATTTCAATTTTCATTATTCTCACCAATGCAGATACACTCATTACACTTTCTTTTTATTTTTGTAGATGGAATCATTTGAAGAAGAGGAAAACAATTGAGCCAATCAACAAAACATTTGACCAAATAACCCAAGTCATGGAAGTAGCTCGAGCACTTCTGACAACAGTTCCAACAAAGAATGATGATTAATATATTTGGATATCAATGCAAGCTGTTGTATTTTTTGAAATAATTGTCTGTGAAAATCAGACATTTTTTTTAATGTAATGGACATAGTATTGTCCCAATTGAAAGACAAGGGGTTACCAATAAGGGTCCCATTTTGTATGAAAAAGAGTCTCTTATTCATATATAATAAAATATGTTTTGTTTTATTCTTTTGTGTTGTCCAATGTTCCTGTGAAATGTTACATCATTGAATAAATATATGGATAATTAAATATTATAACGAAGAGATGCGAACATTGTTGATATAACAAGATAATCCAAACATCATATCCAAATGCACTCATCAAAATTTAATTTATATGAATACTATTATAAGATATATGTCATTTTTTTGATAAACAATGGAATTAAAAATAACAATAATTGTGCACTGTCACAGGTCGATGCTTCTGAAAAGAGAAAATGAAAACCAGTGCGTTCAATGATACAAAGCACCGGTGCCTTTAATTATAACACGCAAAAGTGTTGTAACATAATACGCATTGGTGCTGACATAAATTGAAAAAGCACTGATACTAATAATATTTTAACCAAAAATTATAATAATAATAATAATACAGCTTATCGATGCGTTCAATTTATAAGTGCACCAGTGCTTCTCTTTCACAAGTCTGCATCGAGGCCTTCTCGACATCATGAACTGGTCTTGTTTGTTTTTTAACGCACCAATGCATGTTATCATTGATTTACCCAGTGCTTCATTCCTATTAAGGCATCGATGAGTTTATGTTTATAAGAGCATAGATTCCCCATATTTCTTGGACAACCTCGGTGCTTTGGTTGACATGTGATCACTAGGACTTTAAGTTCAAGAACGCATCGACACTCGGTATCATAGATTCGACCGGTGTGTTATTGTTATTAAAACACTGGGCTATAGTTTTTATAAACGCATTGGGGCTCCAATATTTTAGGACTTGACCAATGCCTATTGTGCAATGTAGGCACCGATGCGTTAATGTTTTAAGCGCACTGATGCATATGGTCTGTGAAGCGCACTGCATGGAAAAACATCTGCTACAACCTCCACCCACACATATTTTTTTAGTTATAATGAAGTTCCATTATAATCTCTGCAAAACCATTCACTACCAAAAATGAATGTTTTTGAGAAGATTTTTTTGACAATTTTTGTCAAATTTTTAACACTAAAAGCCCCTACTAGAGGGTCTTTTCCTTGTAGTGTAAATTAGCTATTAGGAAAAGTAATTTGAAGTTTGATTGGTATTTTAGTTTCATATGTTGATCTAAGTTTCATTTTAGGAAATGAATTTCTTCGGCAGAGGAAGTCATGGCATAGGCAGAAACAAAGGTAGAGGTCAGAATAATTTTTGGCAAAGGGGTAACAAAAGACCGAGTTTCTTAATACATTTTGATGTTGATTTTGACGAATTCAATCAGTTGATACAAACTAGTTTTCTCAACCTAGCTGGCCAAGGGACCTTCCATCTACATCCCCAAGCCGAGAGATCTCCATATCAACCTCATCCTAGCATTTCAAATGTTCATGTTCCACCTCATGTGTCCTTGCAACCAGAAGTCCCAGTCAATAATGGTTGGGATGATGTTGTTCAAACTTCCCCAATTCATTTTGGTGGATGTCCCACATTATCATTACCATTACCACCCCCTCCACCACTTAAGTAACATTTCCATCTAATTGCCTCTATTCCATCCCATGCTTACTCTTCTCATTCAAGCCGAAAGTTCAAGACAACTATTCTTGAGCTAAACTCAAGTAAAGGTAAACAAATTGTTACCAAATATGAATCATCCCATTCAGTGACATCCCACATTCACCATCCTAATGACCACCCCCATGCTTTCAGTGAGGTTCACCCCAAGGCATATAAGGAACAAAAGTCTGCTAAGGTAAGCCCACATACAAACAAGACAGTACATACAATGAGTAGTGAAAAGAAGTAAATTGCCTCCCATAGAAAATATGGTTTTTGATATGACAGTGTTATTTCTTACTATGGATAGTTTATTCACATTTTCATCTTTTTGGGACATCATGGCACTTATATTTTGACTTTTGGACAACAGGATAATATTTTGTTTTTGGCAAACATATTTTACTTATTTGATATATATGGATGGCATTTTAGGAGATACAAGGGTTGTTCTAAATCAATATTTCTATGCTCATGTATATATTTGATGAGGTGGCATGATTAATTTATTTAAATAATATGGAGGAACAAGGATGAAACTGGAAATTTAAGGATCATTAAAGGAATAGGGGTCCCACCTACTAGTTATTATTTATATTACCCCTTATCTATTTACTATATTTATTTATTATTTGTCCCTAAATAACTAAAAGTTATTTATGACTTAACTAAAAGTAGTTGATAACTACCACAACTACTTTGATGAGATAAAATAGAAATGAACGGGAGGGACAAAGGAGAGGGGGAGAGAGCAAGGAAAAAAACCTCTGATAAAGGTCTCCTCTTATACTTATGAGATTAATTACTTACATCCATTTCTGAGTTATCATAAAGTCTTAACCTTTTTGTTGATAGCAGGGTCTTACTGAAGGTGGAAAGATTAAGGACTGAGAAGCATTTCTAAGAAGCATGCTTCAAAAGGTTACTCATTTTGTCTTGATAGTCTATGTATTCTGATCTGATTATGAATTAGTGTTTCATTTATGATTAATGATATTTTGCAGAGTCAAGCAATGGTGATTTTGTGGCTAGTATGATCTAGCATCTATAATCTTGGTCTCTTCTTGACATCAAAGTCTTGTGTGTGGTGCTCACCAAAGATTTCTATGTTTGATTTTGGTCCTTACCCTCATAGGGGTATGAAAAAAGGGTTCTATTTGTAACTTGAAATGCAATCAATAAAATGGTTATGCTAATTTTTGGTCTCACGTATGTATTTTTGTGTTATTTATCATATTTACATTCTGCTTTTTATTTAATTTCTCATAAAAACAAACAACATTTTTCTTTTCTTTCTTTATTGTACATTTAACAATAAAAGACAACGTTGGTTCCTAGTACTTATTTCTTGCGAATCAATTGAATTTTTTTATTTTGGCTATAAACATAGAGTGATAATCTCGCCTATCTTACCTTAGCCAAGGAAGATTCAAAAATGTTGGTAAAAGTTTTTTCATATCTTTTCATCAACAAACTCTTCACATTAAACCAAGTGATAGATCATGCATTCACAAACTTATGAAATCATGGTTGGGTGAATGCTCAAAATTTGGGCTTTGACAGTGAGAATACAACTCTAACTCATACGTGGACAACCTTCGCAGGAGTCAAGTGAGGTTAAGGGATGAAGAAGATACTCTAGCATGGTCCAAGAATTAAGCTCTAGGAGATTACATAGTGTGCTTGTGATATAGAACCATGTTTGCATCCAATATGTAAGAACCACAATGGTGATGGAAAGTAGTTTGGAAGCTAAAATCCTAAAAAGAGACTCCAATCTTCTTGTGGTTGGTGATAAAGACTAAGGCACTTGTGTGAGAAGTATTACAAAATAAATTAAACAGGGCCCCAAAATTTATATGCTTTGTAGAATGGAGGAAGAAGCAATCTCTCACTTGCTCATAAAGTGTCCATATACACAAAAGATATGAGTTGAGGTTGAACAATTAATAGGTGTTAAAAATGTTTGGGGTGGTGAAATAATGGAAGAATGCCTCAAAGATTAGTAAAATAAAAAAAGAGCTCAAGGACTATAAGGCTCTACCCTACTTGATCCTTTAGGGCATATGGTTAGCAAGAAAATAAAATAAAAAAATAAAGAAAAAATGATTCCTTATTTTCAAATTCTCTCATAGATTAGATCGATTTTTTCTAATTGTAGAGTCACTCCTAGACTAAGAATCCCAAGGAAAATAAAGACTTTGGAAATTGATAAAACCCAAGCATAGGGTTTTTTATGGTGCCAGACAAGGGATCCCAAATTTCAATGGTATAAGTGGAATCATGTACTTATCAGAGGCTCTCAGAGTAAAGCCAAGGTTAATCTGAGGGAAGAATCAAACAATTATGTTGAATTCGTGGCCTTAAGATTTCTATTACAGTGCACTCTAAAATTATTTTTAAGAAAATATAAATCTTCAGGGACTCCATTTTAGTGTTTAATTGGATGAAAACATAACTCTTAGGTCTATTGGATACCAATTGAAGGAGGTGACAATTTTGTTTTTGAATTCATATCTTACAAACATATCTATCAAGAGTTGAATGGGGAAGTGGATTTTTTGTTGAAAGAGGCACAACAAGTTCCTAAAGGTATGTTGATTCATGAGGGGATCAGAGAGGGCATTTCATTTAGCTTGTCTACAAGGGTCTAAGTAAGGGTTCTTTGAAAATTGAATGGGACATACTCTATTTTCATTGAAACACACCTAGAATAACAACTATATTCTTAAATGTGAAATACACAAAGGTGGTATACCAGGAATTTATGATTGTATATGAGTAAGAGGCTAACACATTTATGTAGTTTATGATGATAGCCTTTCTTTTAAGGTTTTTTGTCTTATTATAAGACTACATATGGACCTTATTTTGAAGTATATGTGGAATATAAAGGGACTAGTTTTAAGGAGGGATAACTTTAAAGATGTAAACATTTTTATATGACAGGTAAAAGGTCAATAAAATATGCTCGTGCAATATGCACATGATCAATGTAATTTTCATTTAATCTATGGATCAAAATCATGTTTTTTCTTTGGGAAAAATGTACAAGTATTCAATATTTAAAGTGAATAAGAGAACTCAAGCTATCATTGTTTTGAAGCATGCACAATTCCAATTACAACTTTTGAATTTTGTTTGTTTTTCAATTTTGGTGCCCCGATAGGTGTTTAGTGAGATAGTGTTTCAAACTCCAAGTTTTGGAAGAGAGTTTAAGCACAAGCCCTCAACAAAAACATTTGCTATCACAAACCTTCACAAAACATATTTGTAGATATTTTATCTTTTATTTTCTTGGAAGAGGATTACACGGTGCACCATATCTAAAATGGAGCATTGGTGCACCGATGCAGTGCTTAAGCATCACGTTCCAAAAATGCATTTTAAAAAATAATCAAAGAGAACTCTATTGTTATTTGCACATATAGATGTATTTTAAGAAGGTTTTCAAAAAATGTTCTCTGAAACTTAGTGCATCACAATAGAAATGCACCACTAGTGCTCCATCTCTATATACACTGCAATTCAAAAAAAGTTATTTAAAAAAACAACATTGAAAAAGACAATGAGATATTTTCAATTTTTTTTAGAGGGAAACTCGGGGAAGACGGGATTCTTGAAGAACAATGGGAGGATATTAAATCATTAAAAGAGCACATATAAAGGAGATATAGTGAAAAACAATAGAATACAAGGTAAACATATTGTTTTCAGCCTTTTAGTCCAATCAAATTTAAAAATACAAAAAATGACACTAAGAAATTGAGAATTATAGAGAAGATACCTTGAAGATTTTCAATTTCAGCTAGTATTGACCTCCTCTCATTGAATTTACTTCCTTTTTTTAGAAGTTCATGGTTTTTATTTTTTCCAATGTCCTCATAGTTAATTTTTAGTACGAATATGGAAGGAAAATTCATTTAAAGGGATTTAAAGGGATATGGGTATTTCAATGGTCATCCTAATGTGAAATAAACCTATAAATTTTTTATCTTTTTATATTCATCAACCTACCATTGTCAAGTTTTATAATAATAATAATAATGGGTTTCATGGTGTGTTATCAACAAGGTGTGTACTTCAATTCATTAGCATAGGCATGGAACACCATAAAGATTAGATATTAAAAATTTTGATTGTTATCTAAGTGCTCCTATATTATCATAATGTATCAGTGTGTCTATCTCAATATAACACACCAAAATGCATAAATGTGTTTTTGTCAAATTCATGCATTTTTTGGGTATGATCTAGATTGGATCATTATATAATTTGTCATCTATCTTGGCACTTTCTAGGTGGAAAAATTGGAGGAATTGGCTTGCAAGGCCCATTTTAGTGGCAGGTCCTACTTTGGAGATTTAGGGTATGAAACCTTCCAGAGCCATTTTGAGGCATCAAATGACATTTTGCGGGGTCAAAAATTTGTGAGTGTAATTCTTATCCCCTTGACGTAATTCTACACGTTGTGACCTTTCCAATGATATGAAAATCACCTCAATCATAGCTCGTATGCATAATTTATGCCTCCCACAAGTTGACCTACCTTGTTGACCACCATGGTACCAAGTGGATGCCACGTCAACCCTGTTACTCACACATGTGGGCTAGCCACATGTGGATTTTCAAGAATATTCTAGAGGTCCAAAACCCTATTAACTGAGGGTTGAAACATGCAAAAACCCTAAACCTAGATAGCTATCAAGCTATGTTAAATACCGAGCCGCTAGAAGGAGAAGGGATTCCATTCTTTAGCATTGTACTTGTTCCATAGTTAAGCAAATCATATAGGAGTTGTATTTTGAGAGCATAAAAGAGGAGCAGGAGATTTTGTAGCAGTTCTTCAGGCCACAATGTCAAAGGAAAATCCATAGTGAGTGCCCCTTTATTTGTACTCACTTTTTATAACTGAAGAAAAGAGAGAAGAGCATAGGCCTCACCATCTATATGAGTTTTCTCTCATATCAGGTTTCTCGGGATATATCTTGTGTTCATTTGTGTGGATGGTGTGTTCATTTGATTATTCTTTCTTTTTCATATTTCATTTATCTTCATAAATTTGAACAATAAGCTAGTGCTAACAAATTTGAGGTCTAAAGAAATAAACATGCATAATAAATTTTTTTGTATAATACAATATCTATTGGGACAAATTGTTGTAGTGGAATATCCACTGCACTTTAAAAATCATATTGGTATCATATAAGTTTTCTTTGGGGTATTTGTGGGAAGTTGCAAGATCCATGAATTGGATTAAGAAGGAAGTCATAGAAGCCTAGCCATGGCAGATGACTCCAATCATAACAACCTTGAGGATGCACCATAAGATAGATTTGCAAGGCTAGAAGAATGATTTTTTTTATATCTCTCACAACATGGCCCTCCTCATGGTGGCTCTAGTAAACAAGTTAAAACCTTTCGGCAAGGTTGGTGGCTATAACTTAGAAGTTGAATTGGATGGAAAACTGGGAGATAGTGAAGACCTAGAAAAGGAGTCGAAAAAAGAACGTGAGAAAGAGCAGCCAAGTTCCAGTTCCATCACTCCTTCACAAAATCTGTTTAAAATGGAAGCCAAAGTGGACATCAAGCCCTATCAAGGTGAGATTGAAGTTGTTAAGTTGAATCATCAGTTGTAACAATTAGAAGTGTATTGCAATGTCCATAATATATATGAAGAGCATAATATTTCATTTGCTCAACTGGAACTAGAGGGCCATGCACTAACCTGGTGGGAAAGCCACATGGAAACACTCAGGATGCATTACCACCCAAATTGTACGTAATGATGAAATCCCTAATCCAAAAGGTACAATATGAGGGAAACCTCTAGGAAGGTCACCATTGTCATATCAACAACCTATCCTCTATATCTTTATGCTAGATCTCCTCCATCTCAAGGGGGTATTCCCTACTATAATTACTAAGACCGAGCAATGAAGCACAAGGTGATGTTGAGAGTAGCCTTATTAAAATGGGCTTTGAAGTTTTTGTAGGTTTTTTTTAGAAAAGTGATGGAAGGACATTGATATTAGTGCCAAATCCAACTAGGACAAGGGAGTCAAGGTGAATCAAATGGTAAATGAAGTCATGAAGAAAACCCTCCAAGGAGTTAGTAGTCTTCAAGGATTAGGATTTGAGACTAGGACCAAGACGATAACTAATCCCTAACCCAATCAAGATCCGTAATGGATTTAAGGTCTACAAGAAGGGGCTTCAATGGAAGACAACCTTCCCCATCCAAAATCAGCTATTGCTTGATGAAATCATTTAATACTTCAGCCAAGGAACCATAAGGAATAATAAAGCACGGTATCAAACACTCACCAAATCAATAAAGGAAAAATGAGGAGAAGCACTAAACTTCTTCCTTCCACATGATACCCAATATTGTTCTATGGATCGATCTTGAAATGCTTGTAGAAGAATTGAAAATTTCCACCATTAATCTTCATGCACCAAAATAAAACCAAGTAAGAAAATATTCAAGAGTTGACAACATTCATCCACAAATAAAGAACCATTAACACCATAAATGCTCCAAGAAAGATATATCGATTCGGCTCCAAAAAGAGAGAGCTCCCAAGTATCTGACCATGAGTACAAATGAGGAAGTGCATCTCTTTACATAGATGATGATAAACTTCCTTTACAATAACATAATAATATCTCATGTGATTACTTAGATCTAGCCTAAGAAAATTAAAATTACAACTGAGCAATCTAACATAACAATAAAATAAAAGTGATCAAGCCACATGAACAAGATGAAGTAAACCCCAAAGAGATGTCCTCTCCTCAAAATAAGGGTGAATGATGTCCCAAGTTGCCATGTTTTCCTCCAAAGGCCCAAAGCATGTGTAGATCCTCAAGCCATCTCACAAAAAGTGTAAATCAATCTGCCAAAATGGTGACATAAACCCTCCAAATGGGGCGGATCCTCCAAAACAAATCCAAAAATGGTTTGTGATGATTTCCTGGAGCCCCCCAGTAGAGATATTCATGGTTGTCCCATGTTGGAGCCTTGGAGGGGATGGATATTGTCTAAGGGAATGTGGCACAGAGAATGAAATCTCATCCCTTGGGTTGTGCATAATGATGGGGAAGAGTGCTAGGTGATTGGAATTGTTGTAGGAGTCACATCATTGTGTTTTGGTGGGCATTCTTGTGGACTCGTAGCCCCAGCTCGGAGGTGGCTTATAAGAGAGCGAATTGGTGTGATATAGCCTACGATTGGGAGGAACATCCTTCATCTACAACCGGTTGTGTAAAACAATTTTAAAGATAAGTGTTTTGATCACTGCGTCATTTACAATTTTAATTCTATAATATAATGTGTCATTTACTCTATATCTTATATGTATGAATGCAACGATATGTGTTTAGTTGCTTATGTGCATTTTTAAACCAATTACATTCACATTTTTATGAATACTTAATAATAGCATGCTTGTATGTCTTTCTACATGTATTTTCCACATTTGAATCAATATGTTAGACGATTTGGTAGTAATGTGGCCCAACCAGGGAGTTGGGTACGTCACGGGTTGGTATCAGGGATTTTGGTTCAACACTGGACCCATACAGGCCAAAGATCGATGTGAATTTCATAAATTCATGGTTGCATGTTTTGATATGCATTGAATTTAGAGAAAATTGTAACAATCAGAGTGAAATCCTCAAATTTCTAAGCAAAATCAGGTTGAGTTTGCATTCAAAATGGTTGAAGAGATGATTAATTCCATCAATATGCAAGTTGTAGAGTTAAATATTGGTTTGGGAGATCAAATTTCATGTTTTCGTGGTGACTTTGAAGTTTGGAGAATCAACGACCTAAATCACTTGGATATTAAGATCAATGGTCGAGATTCATCTTAGGTCAGTTTAAAAACTTAGTTCGTCGAAGAAGAAAATCCCTAATCGTTGAAGAAGAATTCGGAGTTCGATGAAGTTTAGCAAATTGATAGTCGATATCTCATTGATCTTGAGATCAATGGTGTAGATCCAATGTGGATTTGGTCAGAAATTTCAAAGTTAAAGAGTTCAACGATGAGAAGAAAATCCTCGATTGTCGATAGAAACCTTTTTCGTCGATCATTGATAGAAACCTTTTCGTCGGTCGTCAATAGAAACCTTTTCACCGACCATCGATAGAATATTTTTTTTCCTTTTTTCCAATCATCAAAAGAAACATTTTCATTGACCACCGATAGAAACCGTTTTTCCAACCGTCGATAGAAACATTTTCGTTGATTGTCGATATAAACATTTTTGTCGAATGCAGATAGAAACCTTTTCACTAACCATCGATAGAAACATTTTTTTTAATCGTTGATAGAAACCTTTTCACCTATCTACAATAGAAATCTTTTCACTGACCTCCCATAGAAACATTTTCATTGATCGCTGATAGAAACATTTTCTCCAACCGCCAATAGAAAACTTTTTGTTCAAAATCAATAGACACTTTTTCCCCGACCACTAATAGAATATTTTTATCCAATCATTGATAGATAGGTTTTTACCAACCGCTGATAAATACTTTTTCTCCAACTATCGATAGAAACATTTTTCTTCAATCACCAGTAGAAGCCTTTTCTTTGACTGTCGATACAAGGATTTCACTTACCATTGATGGAGGGTTTTTAGTGATCACCAAGGAAGGGGAAAAGAAAAGAGAAGAAGAGAAGAGAATGCAAAAGAAAAGAAGAGGAGAAGGTAAGAAGAGCAAAAAGAGGAAAGAGAGGAGAGAATGAGTAAAGGAAAGAAAAAAGATGGACAAGGACAAAAAGAAGTTTGGAGCTAAAAAATTGTTTTGAACATAACAAGAGCATAAAAACTCAGAATCAAACAAAATTTAAAGGGTATGTCGGCATTGATGAAGGTTACAAAAGTGTTAGTAATGGACATGGGCCAATTCATATTCAATTCTCTGGAAAATGCCAATTAGTGGTTTTTAAAGATCTAGGTGGTGCTTAGTGACAAGGACCTAGATAAAGACAAAAAATTTATAGAGCGACCAAAAAATAGACATGAAGATACCCAGTTTGGATTTTGGCCAGATTTCAAAGGGTTTGGTGTGGAGATGTGGAAACAAGCCAAAAACCACTATTCCTAGACATTTTTGGGGGATTTTTTACGTCTTTGGAAGTGAAAAAGGACCCTAGATCATAAATCTAGAAAAAAATATTTAGTAAACATTTTACCTCCTTAACAATCCATACAACTTTGTCTTCAACAAGTTTTTCCCAGTTTTGCTCCATTTGGCAGATAACCAGTTTTGGCTAAAAATTCGAAGTCTGGAGAAAAAGTAAAAAGTGCAAAGTCGTAAATTCCATATTTATACAAAATTTGACTAGAGCATCATATTCTGAATATAAAAATTGTT
>ML788432.1:555291-565772 GCA_009831015.1 Picea engelmannii
GGATTCCTCATTTCTCAGTTGGATCTGAGAGCTACAAACTGGGTCTTGTATCAGAGAGTTGGATCTGTCATATTTAGTTGAAGTTGAAGATATTAAAGGGTTGATTTTATTTGTATTCATTAAAGTTAAATAAATAAAAGAAAGATATTTTATCTACTTCATACAATTTGTGTTACACATGTTTATGAATAATTAATTGAGTTGCATATATCTTATTCAATTAATTAAGTTAATCTATGAAAGTGTCAAAAGCAATCAAAAGTTCCAGACGTTGATTCACTGCCCTCTCAGTGTCAGTGTGTGTTTCAACATCCTTTACTTCATGTAATATCTCTTGATAGTACCCCAATTATATTATGAATTGTAATCATGTTTTGTGGGTTGGTGAGCCGAGTACTGATAAGTTGGCGGGCTTACATCTTTATTAGGTCAGAGAGCCTAAGTGTTAAGGCTAGGAGCCTGATTTTTGTATATGTAATTATGCATATCATTAATATAATATATAAACATCATTGCGTGTCGACCGACCACGAAGAAAGAGTGATGGGGGACTAAGCTTCCACATAAAGGGTAAGGGAGAGGGGGATGAAAGGTAGGAAGAGGGGATAAGCTTGAGGGCTTAAGTCCTTGAATAATAATTTATTATTTTTCCAAAGTGGTGTGAAAGGTATAATTTTTATCCTAAGTTCCTGGAAAAAGGGAACACATACTTGATGGAGTGCATGCAGCTTCATGGGCGACATGTGTCAGCCCAGGCACATGCAATTTAACCCAAGAATTGAACTGTGATGGGGGTTCGTCCTCCATTCTTCCACCGACTATCTGAACCGTGTGACCTTGGTGTCTGATCATTGCCTACCTCACACAGCTCTAAAACCCAAAACCGAGAGACCTTTGTGATTGACTAGTGTATTCATGTGAATCACATGGCCTCTGTATTCATCCTTTGCAATATTCACGCATGCACCTGAGACTCAAAATCCGTCACCTTAGTCATTCTGGGATTATTCCATACTCCGCCTGAGTTCACTAGAATCCTTCCCGAGAACCATTTTTCCTCTGCATTGGACCTCTCCATAGCCACGCACCTCTAAAGTCGACTTGTGTCTTCTGTGAAACCTGAGCATACTGTAATTGTCTATGTTGTGTGTGTTATAACTGTGGGATGATTGTGGCCACACAATCCCTTGGCTGAATGTGATTTGTTACCGTCATTTGTTCCTTAGTGAGCCATATTGTTGTCCTTCTTGTGCTGGAACGGAGCTGAAGAAGCAGGTTGTCAGGCCTGTGTGCAACACTCTCTCCAGGTTTGAGAGGTGGTTGTGGTTGAAAAAGTAGGTTGTCAGGCCTGTGGGTGACTCTCTCCAAGTGAGAGAGTGCGCGGAGGAAGTGAGAACTCCTAGAAGGGGTCCTGTAGCTGCCACAGATCTTGGAGAATTCTGGTTCGGCCTGTTGCTGAAGCCCAAGGCAAGGGAGGTTTAGCAGCTGAATGACTATCCAGGTGATAGTGAAGGAGTATACTCCTGGGGTGGGACAGGCATACGGGGAATGAGAGTCTGTGAGCAGTGGGCATAAGTGGCTCCTGGGAGAGAATCCTTCCTCATAAACTGTGTGTCTTCCTGTTGACCTTGCCTAGCCTAGTATTCCCTTTCTCGGTGGAGCTTAGTCCCAGCTCGAGGGTGACCTACTACTGAGAGTGGTGAGCAGCATGGTCTAAGGCTGGGAGGTTCATGGAAGGTCTGCATGCAGTTGGTGGTGTTACACCAGTTTAAAATATAGGTCTTAATTTTGTACTTAATTTATATGTGATGCATGTCTGTCTCTTGAAATGTTATCATTTATTCCATTGCAAATTATGAATTACTGTTAATTCTATTTAAGTCTGTATGACAGCAGTAAATCCATGTTAAATATGTTAATTTGATTTAATGCATATCATGTTATAAATATATGTATATATGTTCCGCATAGTAGCGTTGCCCGACAGTGGAGTTGATGGTCGGGGACGTTACAATATGGTATTAGAGCCATAGTTTCAACGTTGAGCCTGGATGGGCCGGATAAGTGCTCTTTGGACCCAAGGTTTCGAGTGTAAATGGTGTTCGGATGGAACCAATTTCGAACCTTAGAGTGTTTATGAGTTCCAAGGGGTTACTTGGCCATGTTACGAAGCTCAGGAGGAGTAGCGGTAAAATAAAACTGTAGCCGACGTGGAATTTTACCATAGAGAGAGAGCGCTTAACACTTAGGGTGTTGGAGCCGTAGGATCTGTTTGAGAAAAAGGAGAGTCCTTTATGACCATCAGATCCAGAGAAGGTGCAAGAGGGTTACCATGTGTTATCACCATAACAATTTTCAGATAGGATCCAAGTCTCGCAAATTTAGCGAGGAGCTACATCAGTATGGAGACACGATAGTTTGGAGGATAGGGTCACATATGGTGGAATGTGGATAAATCTAGCAGAGACGCAAGGGTGATGGGATCCGGCAAGCCACAGATCTTAGACACCACAGATCAACGGTCAGCAACCGTATCACGCAAAGAACTAGCATGAGGTTTAATTATGTGAGAGCGGGCCAAGGAAAATACCGTGGTTTCACGGAGGGGTTACTTGTTAGTGTCAGGAGAATTGCAGGATGAAAGGTGGGTTACTCCAAACCACCGTTGCATGCCCCTGCAATTGGAAAAACGTTAAGTGATGTAATGTAATAACGTCGCCTAAGGTGACGTAGGAGTGTTCAGAGATTAATGGTTCGGCGTGTGCGGATGTGAAATCTTTCGAAGTCCCGAAGTTCCGGAACTCAGACGCCTGAGGTTCCACAATGAGTGTCAGTCGTTGGATGTTGGGTAGACATGGACTGTTGATCCACTATAATTCGTGAGTTTGTTAATTCAGAACTCCAAGAGTCTGTTGTGAGGTATTATGAAGACTTCGGAACCCGAAGTTCTAGTTAAGCGCCTTTCGATCTAGCGCATGGTCCCAAGGGTTGGGGCTAAGAGAAAAGGGCTAAGGCCTGAAATGGTTACAGAGCCGAGCAGAGCTTGAAAAATCGTGAAATCTGAACGTTTTCTGTAATCATATTTGTTTATGAATGTTGTGGGATTTGTTAAGGAATAATGACCTAACAAATTCTGGTTGTCTACACATTGTGTTTTCATAAGTTTAACGAGTACTAGAACCAAGTAGAATTGCCACTGAGTGCAAAAGAAATGGAAGAGGCACGGACTACTTGCAGTTCCAAGGATGAAGAAAAAGGAATGGATGTCCATCTGGGAGTTGAAGGATCGAAGTCCAATGGAGATGGAGAAGAGTTAGATAAGGAAGGGCATATGATGAAAATCATTGAAAGATCGCAAAAAGATGCCCAGACTCACTGAGCATATAGCAGAAAGCTCATGAAAGCTAAGGAACAATAGGGAGAGTTCAACTTAAAGTTGATGAAGAGTCTGGAGAGAATAGAAAAGAAGTTGGATAAGGAGAGTGACTCAAGAAAAACAGGGAGTCGCAGGATCCCTAAGAAGAAAAGAAGATCAAGGAGTGTTAGCAGGCATCGTCGTCACTCCCCGAAACACTCCAATAAGGAGGCACACGGAAGTTTAAGCCTATCTCCTACTAGAAAGCACAGAAGATCTGGAGTGGATGAACTAAAGGGAGAAATGAACAAAATTAAGCCTCTTATGTTTGATGGAGAACATAAGAAAGAGGAAGATGCCGAAACATGGTTGCTTGGCATGAGTAAATATTTTCAACCTCATAATTATTCCTCTCATGTGGAGGGAAGAATTGCAATGTATCAATTGAAAGGAAAAGCATCCATGTGGTGGGATCAACTAGTGCAGATGCAACACATTAGAGAGAAAGATATCACTTGGAAAGAATTCAAGAGGTTTTTCTAGAAGAAATACTCGACTAAAAGATACTATGACAGAAAGATGAAAGAGTTCTTTGAACTCAAAATGGGCAGGATGACCATTGATGAATACGAACAAATATTTTTGGAATTACTGAAGTATGTCTCGTTCATCAAAGATGAGACTGTCAAGATTCAGAGGTACCTAAGTGGATTTCCACCTTCCATTGGTGACAACATCCAATATGATGATCCTAAGACTATGGAAGAAACTATAAGAAGAGAAAAATGTTTATATGAGCAACAAAGAGAGAAGCTTACTTTCCGGAAAGCTTGGGAGGACAAGAAGAAATTCAAGATGGATCAGAGAAAGAAGGGAACTAAGCCACCCTTTTTCAGGAACAGTCCTCAGAGACAACCATATTTTAGAGAGCTCAAGAAGGCTGAAGTGGGTGGGCAAATGTCAATACTGTCACCTATGGAATGTTGGGGTTGTAAAGGGAACCATAGGTACAAAGATTGCCCCCACATAAATGATAAAGTGAGAGTTGTCCACAATGTACAACATGCTGAAACAATGGAGGACATGGGTAGTAGAATGTCAAGGATCTACATAGCCCTAGACAACAAGCAAGATGAATATCAATCACACATGATTGAAGTGGAAAGTGTGATTAACAACCAACCATTTACTATTTTAATTGATTTAGGGGCTAGCCATAGTTATATAGATCCTAGAGTGGTGGAAAGTTTGCATTTGTCAAGAAGTAAACATGAAAAGTCTTGGTTAGTGCAGTTGGCTACATGAACCAAGAGGAAAGTCACTGTGTTAGTTAAGTCATGTCCTGTGGACATGAATGGACTGAGCACAAAGGCTGAAATGAATGTTCTGTCTTTAGGTTCTTATGACTGTCTAATTGAGATGGATTGGTTGGACCAACACCATGCCATCTTGGAATGTCGTAATAAGGCATTCACTTGCCTGGATGAGGAAGGAAATCGGAAAATAGTCCAAGGAATTCCCAGAGCTATTGCTATCAGAGAAATCTCAGCAATGCAGTTGAAGAGGTGCTACAGGAAAGGTTATCAATTATTTGCAGCCCATGTGGAGGAAGCATCTAAGGATGAGGTCTCAAAGATTGGAGATCATGCGGTACTAAAGGAGTTTGAAGATGTATTTCAGGAGGTACCTAGACTACCTCCAAAGAGAGATATTGATTTCTTTATAAACTTGATGCCTGGAGCAGCTCCAATGTCAAAAGCTCCTTACATAATGAGTACACTAGAGCTGAAAGAGTTGCAATTGCAGCGTAAAGAGCTTCTGAAAAAGGGGTATATATGCCCAAGTGTGTCACCTTGGGGTGCCTCGGTCCTGTTCGTGAAGAATAAGGATGGGACGTTGAGATTGTGTATTGATTTCAGACAGTTAAACAAAGTAACTGTAAAGAACAAATATCCTCTGCTGAGGATTGATGACCTTTTCAGTGAGTTGAAGGATGCGAAGATATTTTTGAAGATAGATCTTAGATCGGGATATCACCAGGTAAGGATAAAGGATGAATACATCAACAAGACCCCCTTTAGAACAAGGTATGGTCATTACGAGTTCACAGTGGTGCCGTTTAGGCTGTCAAACACACCCGTTGTTTTTATGTGCCTAATGAATGGTGTATTCAAGGATTATCTAGACAAGTTTGTTAATATTCCTGGATGACATTCTAGTGTATTCCAAGTCAGAGGAAGAACATGAATAACATCTGAGGATGGTGTTGCAAGTGCTAAGAGAGCACCAATTGTATGCCAAGTTGAGCAAATGCTCGTTTTATCAAAAACAAATCCATTACTTGGGGCATGTTATTTCGAAGGATGGGATAGCTATAGATCCTGAGAAGATTGAGGCCATTAGAGAATGGTCAGCACCAAAGAATGTAACGGAAGTCAGATCCTTTATGGGTCTAGCTGGTTATTACAAAAGGTTTATTGCATGGTTCTCGAGGATAGCTCACCCTATCACTTCCTTGCAAAGTAAGGAGAAGAAATTTCAGTGGACAGAGGAATGTGAGAAAAGCTTCCAGCAATTGAAGCAATTGTTAACCAGTGCTCCAATCTTGAGGATCACAGATCTAAATGAAGACTTTGTAGTGTGCACAGATGCATGCAAAGAAAGACTGGGAGGAGTCCTCAGTCAAAATGGATTCGTAATCTGTTGTGAATCCATAAAGTTGAAAGAGCACGAAATGAACTATGCAACTCATGATTTGGAGTTGGCAGCCATAGTACACGCTCTAAAGAAATGAAGACATTACCTCATGGGAAGGAGGTTCGAACTGAGAACAGACCACAACGGTCTGAAGTATTTGTTTGATCAGCCAACCTTGAACGCTAGACAGAGTAGGTGGCTGGAGTTTCTCTGTCAGTACGATTTTAATATCAAGCATATCAAAAGGAAGGAGAATAAAGTGGTTGATGCACTCAGCAGGAGAGTGCATGAATTGCATGCTACAACCATTAGCATGTACCAAACTGATATTAAAAGTAGAATTTTGGAGGCTGCAAATACAGATTTGTAGTACAGGGATTTGGTAGCGAAACTACAACAAGGTAATATGCCACAGAAAGTGGAGATTTATAAATTGGAAACTGATGGAATACTTCTGTACAAGAACATAATTTATGTACCTAATGTCCAGGATTTGAAACTTGCGATTTTGCATGAAATGCATAATGTGCCTTATGTTGGGCACCCTCGATATCAGAAAATTGTGGCAGCAGTCAAGAGCCATTACTTTTGGCCAGGCATGAAGAAAGAGATTGTTGAATACATCGCTAGATGTATGGAGTGCCAGAAGGTTAAAGTTGAGCACATACACCCAATAGGATTGCTGCAACCTTTACCCATTCCTGAGTGGAAGTGGGAAGTGGTGACAATGGATTTCATCACGGGATTGCCCAGAACCGACAAGCAACATGATTCAATCATGGTGGTAATGGACAAGCTTACGAAATCTGCCCATTTCATTCCATTAAAGACTACTCACAAGACAACGAATGTTGCTGATATTTTTATGAAGGAAGTGACACGATTGCATGAAATTCTTAAGACAATTGTGTCTAACAGAGACCCAAAATTTACCTCAAATTTCTAGAAAGGGTTATTCAAGGGGTTCGGAACGAATCTGAACTTATGTACAACTTATCATCCTGAGTCTGGTGGGCAGACATAGCGGGTGAATCGAGTGATAGAATACATACTAAGGATGTATGTGATGGACAAACCATCTAAATGGGAAGACTACCTACACTTGGTAGAATTCGCCTACAACAATGGGTATCAAGCATTGTTGAAGATGAACCCATTTGAAGCACTTTATGGCAGAAAGTGCAATACTCCAGTGAGTTGGGATAATCCAGCTAATAGGGCAGTAGTTGGGCCAGAGTTGCTCAAGGAAATGGAAGAACAAATGCTAAAAATTAAGCAGAATTTGAAAGCTGCCCAAGACAGGCAGAAAAGTTATGCTGGTAAAAACAGAACCCACAAAGAGTTTAAAGTGGACGATCACGTTTTCCTGAAAGTGAAAGCCAATAGAAGTTCCATGAAGCTGGGAAACTGTGCCAAGTTGGCAGCCAGATTTTGTGGGCTATTTGAAATCCTAGAAAGGATTGGGCCAATTGCATATATGCTTGCATTACCTGCATCCATGACTTTACATAATGTGTTTCATGTTTCATTGCTTAAGAAATATATACCTGATGCTAATCATGTTATCAATTGGAATGTGATTCAGGTGGAGCAAGAAGGTGTCTTGCAAGTGCATCCTGTGCGCATATTGGATCGGAAAAACAAACAACTTCTAAATCGAGCCATAGGGCTTGTAAAGGTCCAGTGGACCTGGTATAGTCCCGAGGACGCGACATGGGAGCATGAGGATGTTATGCAAGCAAAATACTCACATCTTTTTGAAAATTTTGAAAATCTTGTTGATGTTGTGTAAAAGTTGCACTGAGGATAGTGCAAAAATAAGGGGAGGGGATTGTAATATCCCCCAGTAGTACCCCAGTGATATTATGAATTGTAATCATGTTTTGTAGGCTGGTGAGCCGAGTATTGATAAGTTGGTGGGCTTATGTGTTTATTAGGCCGGAGAGCCTAAGTGTTAAGGCCAGGAGCTTGATTTTTGTATATGTAACTATGCAGATCATTAATATAATATATAAACATCGCTGCATTCCGACTGACCGCGAAGAAAGAGTGATGGGGGACTAAACTTCCACAGAAAGGGTAAGGGAGAGGGGGCTGAAAGGTAGGAAGAGGGGCTAAGCTTGAGGGATTAAGTCCTTGAATACTAATTTATTATTATTCCAAAGTGGTGTGAAAGGTATAATTTTTATCCTAAGTTCCTGGAAAAAGGGAATACATACTTGATGGAGTGCATGCAGCTTCATGGACGACATGTGTCAGCCCAGGCACATGCAATTTAACCCAAGAATTGAATCGTGATGGGGGTTCATCCTCCATTCTTCTGTCAACTATCTGAATCGTGTGACCTCGACGTCTGATCGTTGCCTACCTCACACATCTCTGAAACCCGAAACCGGGAGACCTCTGCGATTGACTGATGTATTCCTGTGAATCTCGTGGCCTATGTATTCGTCCTTTGCAATATTCACGCACGCACCTGAGACCCAAAATCTGTCACCTTAGTCATTCTAGGATTATTCCATACTCCGCCTAAGTTCACCGGAATCCTTCCCGAGAACCGTTTTGCCTCTGCACTGGACCTCTGCATAGCCACGCACCTATGAAGCCAACCCACTTCTTCTGTGAAACCTGAGCATATCGTAATTGTCTATGTTGTGTGTGTTATAACTGTGGGATGATTGTGGCCACGCAGTCCCTTGGCTGAATGTGATTTTTTACCATCATATGTTCCTTGTTGAGCCATACTATTGTCCTTCTTGTGCTGGAACAAAGTTGAAGAAGCAGGTTGTCAGGCCTGTGTACAACACTCTCTCCAGGTGAGAGAGGTGGTTGTGGTTGAAGAAGCAGGTTGTCAGGCCTGTGGGCGACTCTCTCCAGGTGAGAGAGTGCGCGAAGGAAGTGAGAACTCCTGGAAGGGGTCCTGTAGCTCCCAGAGAGCTCGAAGAATTCTGGTCCGACCTATTGCTGAAGCCCAAGGCAAGGGAGGTTTAGCAGCTGAAGGACTGTCCATGTGACAGTGAAGGTGTATACTCTTGGGGTGGGATAGGCATGTGGGGAATGAGAGTCTGTGAGCAGTGGGCATAAGTGGCTCATGGGAGAGAAACCTTCCTCATAAACTATGGGTCTTCCTGTTTACCTTACCTAGCCTAGTATTCCCTTTCCCAGTGGAGCTTAGTCTCAGCTCGGGGGTGACCTACTGCTGAGAGTGGTGAGCAACGTGGTCTAAGGCTGGGGGGTTCGTGGAAGGTTTGCACGTAGTTGGTGGTGTTACACCAATTTAAAAGATAAGTATTGATTTTGTACTTAATTTATATGTGATGCATGTCTGTGTCTTGAAATGTTATTATGTATTCCGTTGCAAATTATGAATTACTATTAATTATGTTTAAGTCTGTATGACAGTAGTGAATCCATCTTAAATATGTTAATTTGATTTAATGCATATCATATTATATATATATATATATGTTCTACATAGTAGCATTGCTCGACAGTGGGGTTGATGGCCGGGGACGTTACACTTCATCTTCTAACTTCATTAAATTTTACGTTCATTTTTCTGAGATGAGGCCTGTGCGTTATTAGTGTGGATGTATCGTTTACTTATATGACACACACCACTTGTGCTGCCCTAAGCCGAGGCTAGTATAGATTAGTTCCTAATGGGAGACTGATTCTCCAACAATGAAGTTTATGCAAGAACGTGCAGTGAATTGCTTTGTTTAACCATAACATCCTCTTGGGAATAAAGGGTCGAAAGAGCCGAAAGAGAAAAACAACATATAAACAGACGAGAAAAAGTAGAAGCTGAAATGAAATGACTAGAATTGAATAGCACCTTGTAGTGCCTATTATATTCTCCCGAAACAAATTTCCATTATCAACCCATTCAAGGTCTTGGGGATCGACTTCTGCTTTGATTAAATGATTCCATTGCACTCACTGCAAGTGTAGAATACATATTCTGTCTCATAGCCAAACCCATATTGCCAATAATACATCTTCCAACCAATTTTGTACCATCGCGCAACTTTTCTTTCCAAATAAAGGCATGGCCTTTCTCGGTTACAAAATCACAACTTATGTTAAAAAAATTACTTAATAAATGCAGATCATTTCACATTGGCAAGTTTGTTAGAGTGAAAAATTTACTTAATATCATTTCACATTGGCAAGCTTTTTTAATTTAAAAAATATAGTTGTATTATTTAAAAAAACAAACAAACACATGCCTATTCTTTTGGATGTCATGTCCCAACGTAGTTCTATTTTTAAATATTGTATTCTTTTGGGTGTCATGTCCTAAGGTAGTTCTATTTTCAAATATTGTATGCTTTTATTGTCAAATAAAGGCTACAGTTCATATTAACATAAACGAATGCATACCTAATTTGAGAGAAAAAGTAACATTTCATATTAATATAGTTAA
>ML788432.1:568634-584238 GCA_009831015.1 Picea engelmannii
AAGTGTTGTGGGCATTTTCTTCTTTAGGAAATCTTGTTAAACAATATGTATTCTCTTTAATCTAAGTTTTTTTAATTGAGGATGGAATGATTCATATATTAATGGATGTATACATTTTATAAATTTTAATGATAGCAATATCTATGTAAAGTTAGTTTTAATAATAAAAAATTTCATGTTCCTTATCTTACAGTTAAGATACTCTCCCCAAGGAGAGAGCACCTTTTTCTAAGATGAGAGCTGTGAGCTATACGTGTGGTGTGTGAATTGACACTTGGATACATAGGAACCACCTAAAACTTTGGACACATTGCACTAAAAAAGGTTTTGTAGCCATAGCGATGAAAACCTCATGATACCAAATTCTGGAAAACACTATCACACAATAAGTTATCTTATACGAGTAAGGCTCTGCACCTATTGATGTGCTACCTACTATGCATGTCAATTCATACTATATAAAATATTTGCTTTGCATGGTCTCAGATGAGTTGAGAAGCGACATAACCTATGCATGTTAATTCATACAATATAAAATATTTATTTTGCATCGTCTTTGATGAGCTCAGAAGTGACATAACCTAGATATGAGCGATTTGGGTTATCGAAGAAACTGACAAACCAAATCTACAAGTTGGGCTTGCAAAGCTAGAATGAGCACAATTGGAATGGGATAGAACCGATCAACCATCAAACAAAGTCCGGGCCATTCATTCATTGGTGTAAAATGCCTGAATCCAAGAGCAATCAAGGGCATTATGGAAAGGCGGAACACCAAATAGAGTCGTTGGCCTCATTAGTCAACCAACACTAGGATTACTTCTTGATTGATCTCTTCAACTAAATTCAACAAACTCCATGGTTAAACTCCTCGATGGTTAATGGAAGCCTTGATTTATTTCAATCAAACAAGTTCACTTGTTCATTTGTTCACAATCAGGGTTGTTTCGTGACTCCAAGGTATTCATCAACATTCGATCACGACTCAACAATAGTCCGTTTTGTGTTCACTTGTTCATTTGTTCACAATTAGGGATGTTTTGTGACTCCAAGGCATTCATCAACATTCAATTAGTCCATTTTGCATTCACTTGTTCATTTGTTCATAGTGAGGATTGTTCTGTGACTCCAAGGTATTTGGCTTCATTACTTACCTAATTTGATTAAATCCTCCAATTAATTGTTCAACGAGACATGAACTAGCTACCTCACAACTATTTACCTTGTTAATATAGTCCTTACAGTGAAATGTTAACATTCACCCATGATTTTCTTACCTCAAAATATTTCTCCTCAATAAGTTTCTTTTTAAAAAAAAAAGCCCCTACAATATCCCATGTAATTTTGTCAAACTCTTAAAAGTAGGCATAGATTTTTTGAGATTCCCACAGCTTGGTTTGACGGAGCTACTCTTTCCAATGGGACTCGGAGCGGAGATGACAGAGTTATTAAAACCTCTCATAATACTTTACACAAGTGGACTTTCAATTGTGGCCCAAGCACCAACACCAGGGTAGAACTTTTAGGTGCCTGGGCCACACTCTTCTTAGCTACTAGACTTTGCATTCAAAATATTCAGGTACACAGAGACTCTAGTATTGTCATCGAGTGGCTAAGTGGCAGGGGAAAACTACAAGCTATTGCCCTTATGGCTTGGGAAAAAATAATTAGACTCCTACAAACACACTTCAAAAAAATCAACTACAACCACATCTTTCGAGAGCTCAATAAATCTGCTGACCTACTCTCAAAGTCTGCTCTATAGGATAAAATGGGGATCATCACATACCATCTCTGCATAGATGGCCATGAGGGACCACCTCATTTTCTCACTCTGTCATAAGATCAATTTTTTATTCGAAAAAAAAAGAAAGAAAAAATAAAAATCCCTTCTCTTCTATGGGCCTATCAACTATGATATTAGGCTCTCTTTTCAGACCACATGACACTTTATCTCCCAGTTTTACTTCCGAGCATACCACTCTACTTATGTTTCAGCCTTTTCAAGAGTAAAAATTCTCTCTTTGATCTCCAGATTTCGTAATCTTCTCGCCTTTGTTGATTGCTTTCCACAAAGAGGGAAATTATCAACAAACATATTGTAGTATGGCATCTAATCACTTATTTCAGATCACAAATTACAAATTATATAAATATAATAAGAAATTATGGATTTTTTTAGGAGTGATCTCTATTGTCCCAAATTAATTTAAAAAAAAAGGTTACCCATCATGCATTATATGTACTCCCCATCCACTTCCTTCTTTAAACATAGCAAGCAACCCATAAAATTATAAATAAATAAACATAAGACACGGTCGAAGTGAAAACTTCAAACCGAAAAGAATTTACACGTAGTTTCGGGAATCGAGCCAGTGACACTCCATTTATTTCATATTGCCCTGGGTAAGAGTTTTCCTGCTACTAGTTTTTGCCCTGGGTAAGAGTTTTCCTGCTACTAGTTTTAATGTTTGAAGTAGAGGACTTATTTGTAGATAAATCCAAGCAGTCGTTTTGATGTCAAGCAACATCTCTTCATTTCATTTTTCTCCATTAAATAAAGAACGACATCCCTGGTTCTTTTCTCTTTTTCATTTCTTTACATTAAAAAGATGCATTGCGAACAAAAATCACGGTAAAGAACTCAACTGTTTACAGAATCTGATCAGAGATTATCTCAGAGAAACAGTTGCCTCATCCATGGTGCATTTTAGAAGCTTAGAGGCATATTGAGATTTTGATGGACTCGTCGTTCGGGAATCTTTTTGTTTTGAACAATTATCCGTTATTCATTAAAGTCTCTCTGTTTGTATTCATGCAATTTGCTTTATCTGATTATTTCAATTTTCAAGATTTAAGAAAGTTATGATTTACAATGGAATAAATTTTGCTGGATTTGTAATGTTGAAATTTTAAACTTTTGGATATTATTACGATGTGTAGTCTATCTTTTGTTATTTATCAGGCAGTCCTTTAATTATCGAAATCTTGCAGAATGGCGGAAAAGAATGAACTGTAATTTGGAAGAGACAGGAGCTTAAAGATGGAGGATGTTGGGGGATATAATAACAGCAATGTGAAGAGGGCTCGTTTACAGTCCCTGCTTTCCACTCTTCTTGATGATCCCGTACTCAAAGATGTGCCAAAGAATCCAAGTGTTGCTGATGTTGACACCCTGATCAGCTTAGAGCTAGGGAGTGCTATGAAACTTTTTGTTGTCAGGATGGACAACACCATGATTGGTATGGCGCTTTTTCTAATTAATTTGTTTTACCAAGAGTTGCTTGTCACGTTTTGTTTTGTACCATTCGTAATCTTCCCAAATATTGGGCATTCAGATGTTATTTGCATGAGCAGCATGATCCATAGATCTCTAATGGCGATTCTTCCAAGCACAACTTAGGGGAAATGCTAACTTTTAAAGCTGACTTAGCTGAAAAAGGGACAGTTTAAGAACATATTTTCATATCAGATGGTGACTCTGACCCATGTTCTCTGCTGTCTGCTCACATAGTTTCTCAAATACCCCTCAACCCACTTGTTGACTATCTCGGTCTGCCCATCTGTCTGAGGGTAATAGCTGGTGCTGGGTGTCAACTCTGTCCCCACCAATCTGAACAACTCCCTCCAGAATGTACCAATAAACCGACTGTCCCTGTCACTGACGATGTTCCTCGGCAACCCATGGAGTCTGAAGACCTCCCTAAAGAATAACTCGACCACCTGAACTGCACTGTAATCTGTCGGCATGGTGTAGAAGTGAGCAAACTTGGTCAATCTGTCGACCACCACATAGATGCAGTCCTTACCTAGAACCTTGGGTAGGCCTGTGATGAAGTCCATCGATATGCTCTCCCATTTCTGCTCCAGAATGGGAAGCGGTTGAAGTAGACCTGCTGGAAGTGTATGCTCTGACTTGTTCTGCTGACAAGTCACACACTCACTGATGTACCTCATAACATCATGCTTGAGGCCCTTCCAAGAGAACCTCTCTTTGATCTGCCTGTAGGTTTTGAAAAACCCCTGATGGCCTGCCAGTGACGAATCATGAACGACTGCTAAGATCTTCTTCTTGAGCTCTGAACTTGGTACTAAGTAGACACTGTCCTTGTAGAATATGACGTTGTCAATGACTCTGGGGCTTGTATCTGTCATCTTGAACTTGCCCATCCAAAACCTCACAAGCGAACTTGTTCTTGGAATATTCCACCAACAAATGGGATTTCCAATTTGCTGAAACCTCCATCAAAGAACATGCCGCAGGTCTCTTAGACAGTTCATCGACCACAATGTTCTTCTTCCCCTTGACATACTCCATGTCGAAATCAAAGCCCTGCACCTTCGTCACCCATTTTTGTTGGCTCTCACTGAGATCCTTCTGCTCAAGGAAATACTTTAAGTTGTTATGATCTGTTTTGACTTCGAACTTGCTACCCACCAAATATTGTCTGAACTTGGTCAAGGCATGCATGATTGGCAACATTTCCTTGTCATAAATAGAGTACAACCTCTCAGGCCGACCGAGCTTCCTGCTCTCGAACACAATGGGGTGCCCTCCCTGCATCAAAATTGCCTCGATGCCCTCGCCGGATGCATCACACTCTAATACAAACGACAAAGTGAAGTCTGGTAATGCTAACACTGGGCATGTGCCCATGACTTCCTTCATGTAATCAAAGGCTTTTTGTGACTCGTCGGTCCAGATGAAGGTCCCCTGTCTGGTGAGATCTGTAAGTGGTGCTCCCAGCTGAGAAAACCCCCTGACAAACCGCCTGTAATAGCTGCATAGCTCAAAGAAGCTCCTCAACTCTATCACATTCCTGGGCGTTGGCCAACCTAGAATGGCCCTGATCTTCTCCTGGTGCACCTAAACCCCCTGTGCACTGATAATGTGGCCCAAGTAAAGTAGTTATGTCATACCGAATTCACACTTGGACTCTTTGGCGTATAGTGACTGTGTGTCCATGATGCTGAGTACCTCATCCAAGTGCCTCAGATGTTCCTGCCATGTCTTGCTGTAAACCAAGATGTCGTCGAAGAATACCAAGATTGATTTTCTCAACTGATCCCTGAATATGTGGTTCATGCAAGACTGAAATGTAGTCGGTGCATTGGTTAGCCCAAATGGCATAACCATGAACTCAAAATGACCGAAGTGACATCGAAATGCCGTCTTGCCTATGTCCTGCTCCCGGATGCTGATCCGATGATATCCAGAACGTAGATCAATCTTTGAGAAGAAAACTGCCCCATGCAGTTCATCCATCAACTCATCGATGCGAGGGATAGGATATCGATTCTTGATAGTTTTCTTGTTCAAGGCTTGATAGTCGATGCACATCCTCATGGTACCATCCTTCTTCAGAACTAAGACAACCGAAGAAGCGAATGGACTGCTGGTTGGTTTGATGTGTCCCATCGCTAACAATTCCTTAATTGCTTTCTCTATCTCATCCTTGAATCTTTGAGGATGACGATAGGGTGCTGTGATCATGGCTTTAGCCCCCTCCTCCAACTCAACGGTGTGCTCAAACCCCTTGTTAGGTGGTCTCCTTGGTGGAATCGACCCAAAAACCTGCCGATGCCGTCCCAACAAGGTCTTGATCTTTGTTTGATACTGTTGCTAATCATCTGAATCCCTCAGTGTAGTGATCAAGCACTTTGCAACATACACTACCTCCCCATGCCTGAAGATCCTCTTCATCCTCTTGGCCGAAATTGTCCTGGGTGCCCCTGTCGACATGCCCCTCAGCACAATCCTCTTCCCCTCACAGTCTTTGAACCCCATCTCTAGGGTTTGGTAGTTGGTGGTGATCTTGCCCAAGGTGATCAACCATTGGACTCCCAACATCACATCTATGTCAGATAGGTCAACTACATAAAATGTGTCTTTCACGGTGTAGTTACCTAGCTTTATCTCCGAGTCCGGGACTCTGTCTAGAGTCTAGACACTCCACTGTGTGGCCATCTGCTACTGCGACATCAAACCCTTCAAACTCCTCTGTCTGAAGTGCTCACCTCGACACCAATGAAGCATTAATGAAGTTGTGGGTGGCCCCACCATCTATCAAGGCGATTGCCCGCTGTCCCTGAATAATCCCTCTGATCTGGAGGGTGTCATACCAGGGAACACCAGAAAGGGTCGCTATGACTCCTCCCTTTGCTGGTTTTCTTTTGTTAGCCTTCTTAGGAGGCTATGGCACTACTGGTGGTTGGGTCCCTGTTGATGTCGATGGTCTCGGGGAGGTTGCTCCTCCGCCTATGATGGATCCTCCTCCGAGCTACTAGAACCACTATCCTGCTTCTCCTCCTCACTATCCACACTATCGAGTGCCACCTCAATATAATGTATCTCTCCCTTGCCCATGCACTTGTGGCCTAGAGCCCAAGGGTCCTTGCAGGTGAAGCAAAGCTTCTTCCTCATAAGCTCTCGCCTCGTCTCATCATCCAACTTCTCCTTGCCCTTCCACTCTCTCTGGAATGGCTTCATGGCTCGGTCCCTTTGTGGTATGAAGGGTTTGGAAAAGGGTTTAGTCTTCGATGCTGAGTCTGCCAAATCTCGAGTGCGTAAGATGGCATCTTGTAATGTGTGAGGCCTGTATGCCTTCACCCATCCTCTCAAGGGTTCTGTGAGCCCCTCTGTGAACAACATAATCAACTCAGGCTCTGAGATATCTGTCATTGCCATTGCTACCCGCTGAAACTCTGTGATGAATTCCTCTGCTGTGCCAGTTTGTCTCAACTAGGCTAGATCCTTGAAATGGATCTCTGGATCCCTCCTGTCAAACCTGTCAATGAGTCTCTCTGTGAACTCCCTGTAGGAAGTGATGTGACTGTGACCCAACGTCACTAGTCCATGATGCCACCACTCATGTGCCTGACCTTCGAAGTGTAGGGTAGCGAAACTGATAGCCTTTGTCTCGATCCTCTGGTTGACCTTGTAGTACGTGTCTAGATTTTGTACCCAAGCTCCGGCAGTGCATTTGGACGATCTGTCAAAAGAAGGAATGGTGAGTTTACCAACTTTCCGGATGAAATCCATGTTATGCCCCTGCTGTTGCTGCTGTCCTCCTCTCTGAGGTGGTTCCTGAGTATGAGTCCATAGTACTCGACCAAGGTCATGTCTTGATGGAAGTCACGGCCCAATGCTGCGTACTCCCTCCTGTACTTTGCAATGTCCTCTGCCTGAGTGGGTTGCCTCTGTGCTATCAACTGTTGTGCTGCTGCTGGGGGTGCCCTCTGGAAACTGGGGAACAATGGCATGGGAATCCTACTCGAAAAAGTGTATGTGCGAGTAGGTGAATGGGGTCTACTGACTGCCCCTGAGTTCCCCCGTGCTGCATGTGGGGCTTGTGTGCCTGATCTGCTTACTATAGCCAATCTATCAACCATCTGCGCCAAGGACTGAGTCATGGCCTGCTAACTGACCACCAAATTGCTGATAACTTGCATGAAAGCTGCATCTGGGTCCATGGGTGCCTTGCCACTGTCCTCTGGCCTCTCATACACTCCTCCCATCATCCTTTCTGCCTCACGCTCTGCCTCATGCTCTGCCCTTCTCTCTGCTTCGCTATGCGCCTCTTCCTCTGAACTGGGAGGAAAGGGGGGAAAATCTGGTCTAGGTTTCCTCTCCCTGCATCTGTTGTAAGTGACGTACTCATCACCTACGTGCTCACGGCCCTCTGGTTCACTTGCTGAACTCATCGTTTTTAGTCACAAGCTGGCAGGATTAAAGCTCTGATACCACTGTAATATCCCAGATCCGACTAGTTTAGGAAAAGCTGCTAATCTGCTGTGTCTACTGTCTGATTTGATACATCGGGGGTTTCTGGATGCGTTTAAGCTGCGGGTTTTAACATGCTTGGTGTTTTTCGCATGTGTGTGTAGATAAATAAGTTGTTTAAAACATATGAATAAGTATACAGATAGAGAATGACATAAAAGACTGTAAATCATATATTATGAGTTTTATGCTGGTTACAATGCCGTATGCGGCTGAAAATAGAGAATCACTCGGCTAGATCAGATCTAAGTGGATCTTAGCAGGAATACAATAAAGAAGTAAACTAGAAAGATGATACCCAGATGATAGAAGACTGCTGCTGGATAGGATGTGAGCTAGATGATTTGCTGCGCGCTACGACAACTCACACGACAACTATTGCGGAACTAGATTGTGCGCCCTGGTGGCTACACACCTTGGATTTGACTAGAAACTGTCCCAAACAATGCGCCTTGCCCTCTCACACAGTCCTGGTGACTGACAACTTGACAATCGACCCTTTGCTGATGTGTCTGGACCCCGGATGGATTCCCATGGGGAAATGCACCCCAATTGTTGCTGGAAACTGCGCCCTAGTGATTCCTCCGTCGGAATCGACTGATAAGGGTCTCAAACTGAGCGCCCTAGGCTCCTCTGAAATGGGTCGGAATGATTTCCCTAGATCTGACCTGATGATCTCTTGGGAATCCCAAATGCATCCTCCCCAACTGTCACACCCTCAATGGCTGAGAAATGCGCCCAAGATGATTTCTTCGTCGAAATCTGACGAGAAACCATGCAATAGAAGCGTCTTTCCCTCCTCTCAACTGGGTCAGAGGGAAATTACTAGATTCTCCTTGATTGGGACAAGTCGAATCAAACTGATGCTCAATAGCTGCACCCTCTACCTGGACAAGTGCGCCCTCACTGCTGCAAACTGGATAACTGCTGCTGAAGTACGATGGAAGATCTGGATGATCTTCCCAGTGACTAGGGTGTGTCTCTCAACACCGAAATCAGCCTCTGGGCGTCTTCCTCCTGGAATCCACAAGCTCTCTCCTAAGATGCGCCTCTCTCCTCAACTGTCAAGTCAAATTCTTCATAATGATGAATTAGGTCGCTTTACCTTTTCTTATAGTTGCCCGAAACCCTAATTCGCTGTGGACCTATTTTTAGCTCACCTGCTCTATGTTTAGCTCACTCTTGCTTAAAAGCGCTTTTAGTCACTTTTAGCTGAATGTCACATTTTGTATTATAACACCCTCGACTGAAGTGACCTCTAGTAACCTTGTTTACCCCTGTATGGCCCTAGCTATAGTCTAATGGGGTTGTTTAGACTACTAAGCCTCCTCTCTGGAGTGCCTATTCGGAAAGGGACATTACATAAGGCTGATAATATCTCTGCAGTAAGATTTTGTTTCAACCTTGCTATTTGTGCTAAAGTTGTAGCTTAATCATTGGTGAGTTTAGCTAGCTTACACTAGCTTTATCTCTTATTTATTTATCACAGACTTAGCACTTATTTTGCAACCCTTGCTACCTTTATTGAGCTAATATATATCACTTATTGTTGCTGCAAATTAGGGACAACAAGCTTAACTTGCTTGTCCAAGTAACCTATTATACTATATGCTTGGTTTTCCTTGTGTCTCGGGCAAGTATTCACACTTGGCAGGTCACTCAAATTACTTGGCAACCCTTGGATGTTCCCAATACTTCATTTCAACCCTTTCAAATCATTTAGATTTGATGTGTAGGGACTTCATCTCCATCTTCCTCCATCTTCATGTCATTCCCCCTAGGGTCACCGAGATTCCCCCCTTGAGGTGACTACCTCACCTCTAAAGTGACGGGGACACCTGCCTAAGGTGACAGTGGGTAGGTGACCTATTAGTTGTCGCCATTTAGTGGTTGGGTCGAGCTTTACCCAAACTACAACTTGTGCAATAACACTTTCCAAAATGTGAAGGGAGATGTTTCCCATCTTGAAGGGCGACTCAACTCAAGGATGAGGGCGATGTTTCCAAAGAGAAAAAGCGTGACCAATCAAGAAAGTGCGCCTTCCCTTGGAATCTCCAACTCATGACAACTCACTTCCAATCAAGTCGCCTTCTACTTGAGACAACTCGCCTTTACTCAAGAAGACTAGAGACACAAGGAAAACATGTTCCAGACATGTTTCCTTGATTTAAGGATTGCTGATGTTTCCTTTTATTTGTCTTTTATTTGACATTTTTTGAGAGAAAATGACTTTAAGTGATTAAATAATCACTATTTTCCCTCAAAAAGGAAATACTTAGGTAAAATGGGTATTCTAAGTGTGAAAACGAATACCCCCAAGGCATATAATGCCTCCTAATACTACTTATTCAATTTATCCATCTATTACAAATAAATATCCTGATTTGCGGGAAATTTTTATTAACTGAAAACATTAAAAAATCCTAGGGGGGATTTAGCACAATTTCCATGTGACTCAAAAATGATGACTAGCATGGTAATATACATTAGACACTAGACATAGACAAAACCACTAAGGCCTCACCATCAATACCTACTCCAACTTTGGAGGTAATTGAGTGAAAAAACTTAAAAATTATAACTCGCTACCAATGGCCACAAGATATGATTAAAAAGTAACAAAAGCACTCTAGAGTAATGTACTCATTAGTTAGTCTTAGGGAGCTAAGCCTTTTACAAAGTTCATCATGCCAGCTTATCTTATTACAATGCCCCATAGGGGGTATGGAAATGCGGTATAGAAGAAGAAGAAGAAAAGAGGGGCCATGATGGTTGACTGGACTTTTGAACTTTGAATTTGAACAATTACTTGTTTGACATTGGTGGCTCAACTACAAGTCCATCCTAGTGCAACTTGGTGGGTAACAAGTATAATCTCCTTAAGTATTGGATATTATCTACATATGTAATATCCTTAGCCAAATTTCTGCAATTTGGGACAACGAGGAGAGGGTGCACTTAGCTTGTATATTTAAGCCATATTGTCTTCTTTCCACCATTAGGATTGCCTCTGATTTGAACTTTGTTTTGATCCCATGCACCCAATGATAAGACACTAATCTTCAGTCTACCATCCACTTTGTTTCCTTAATTTTTCAAATCTGTTTTCCTGGAATTTACTCTTCTTCTCACCTTTGAACTCATTGCCTAAAATTTCAACTATCCTACTATAGGGAAGTCCCCTTGAGCTGGAGGAGAGCCAACCTAAAGTGTGAAGAGGGTTGGTGAGGTGACAATGGCCTTCCCTCTTAGTTCCTCCAAGGCCTTGCTTGAGCTTTAGGACTTTATCTCGGGAAGTGAGGGTTTGAGAGGTAACAGGTGGTAAGTCATTCGGTGAGTTTTTCCTCAACACCTTCATCTATTGTTATTTCAAATTCCCTTTCTTCTCAGGAAAGTAAGATGGAAAGAGCTGCAATTAGGTTTACTCTTAGAGTTTACACTCTGTGATTCCTAATCAATTGCATGATATGCCTATAGGTGAATACATGAAGGGACTTCTGAAGTTTGCAGGAAATAATACCATTTTGTTTGAAGATCACTTGACCACTTTCGTTAAATTTGTAGAAGATTTGGAGGTCGAATACAAGGACATAGTCATGAAGATGTTATGTAGATCCTTGAGAAGGATGCATGAACATAGTACAAATCCCTCCCTACTGCTTCTATCAATAGATGGGACTTTTTCTAGAAGAAATTCATAGAGAAGTGGGGGCACAAGCAGGACAATACGTTTATGCTGGTAGAGTTTATTTCAATCCACAAGAATGAAAACAAAACTGTTTCCGAATCAATAATTAGTTCACCAAGCTTCATACAAGGATTCCTCAACTTGTACGCCCTGGTGATGAGATTGCTTTAGTTTATTATATCAATGCTTTTGATGAGTCATTTAATTTTTTTCTTAGGGAAAACGACATACAGAACTTGGAGGTCGCCCATGCTGCTTTTCTTAAGCTTGAGAAGAACATGATTGCATCTAAGAAGGTTCGACTAAGTTCCTCTAGTTTATTTGATCCGTAGGGAAGATCACCTCAAGAACCAAAGAAAGAGGAAGGCAATGAAACTAGTGAAGTACTTGTTGGAAATATAATCCGTTAGGGTTATCGACGAGACAAAATGTGAATCGTCAAGTGTGTTTGAAGAGTCATTGGGAGTCCAAGATGTCTTGGAATACGAATACGAGCATCAACATCAATGTATATAAACATGTATCATATTAATGAAAAATGCACTTCACACTTTATCTTATCTTGCGTTCCAACAATGGTATCAGAGTTGAGTGTTTGTGTTTCCCTTCCTGTGTGAAACACATTTGACCTCTTGCCTATCAGTCTGCATTATTCTGTGCCCATCTGCATTTGTTTGCCACTATACCTCTGCAAAAACGTCCTCTGCCAGACTGTCCCTTTGTGTGTTGGCTTGCCATTCTGCCTTTGCAAAAACGTCCTCTGCCAGTCGTCTGTGCTCTCATATCTGCTCTCTGTTGGTGTAACTGTTGCTCAGATTCTCCATCTGTAGATTGATTCTCTATGCCCAGTTCGCAGGCCTGTCTATTCTGTGCGTGCATACCGTTCGCGCTTAGGGTTTCCTCATTGCGAGTGCACTGCCCTCTCACATACTGTTCGTATTCTTTCTGTGTGAACTTTGGGTTTCTTTGCTATTGCAATTGCTAATGCTGGTACAACTCTCCATTGTCCCAAACACAATTTGTGAAAAGAATTTTCGATTAGATTACATGTTGGTGTGAAATTTGTGAAAACCTCCAGATTTGATCCCGGAGAACCATGCAAGAATTCCTCCATTTCATGGAGCATCGAAGGGCCGCTGTCTGAACTCATTTCTGACCATGACAAGCACTAAAGCGATGTCTTTTTTCTCATTTGCGTTGAGGGTTTCGGTTCTGAAGTTTGGCATTTGAAGGCTTGATTTTAGCCGTGGAATTAAGTGTTTTTTATCCCCTGAAGGATTTCATCGGCCCTCGCCTGCCCAAGACGGAGGTAGCAGTGTCGCTTGTAACAAAACAAATTAGTAGTGCGTGCCTATTGTTCTCTCGGTGGATTCAAGGAAGATGTATTGTTTGCGCCTTCGTCTGTTACTCTCTCCTACGCACAAACGACCCTCAATTAGGTTTTGCATTCAATTCCTTGAGTTTGCATTCAATTTCAATGGTGGTGCTTTGACCAGAGCTTCGAATACAGTGCCCAACAACACCAAGGCGTAGATCCGACTGCCATTTGAGAACGGATCTCATTGTTTTCCACAACGAGCAGATCGACGAACTATGTTAGCAGCCATAACTCTTAGTACTGCATGCCCCGATTATTGTTGTAATTGGTTACTGTTGCAAAATGGATGATGATATGAAGCGCCTGCAACAAGGTATTTGAGATCGAGGATCAGAGATTGATTCTCCTCGGCTCTTATTACTGATCGGATTTTTGAGGGCGAGGTTTTGTTTCATTTGATGAATAGGAGATCTTCCCTCTCAGCACGAATATCGTAGGTTCGTGACCTGCATAATCCACCTCCAACATCATTCTTAAAACTAGTCTTCAATCCCACCTTGGCGCTCTATAACAAGATCTTCCTCTGCTCATCTAGAATCATTGTGAGCTGCTCAACTTGTCTACTTAATTATTAGGGTTTCCTTTGAATTCAAAGATGTTAAGGTTTCCTTGAATTGATTTGAGGAAAAATCAGAGGAATTTGAAAGATAGAAAACAAAGCTTTGTTTTATCTTTTGGCATTGTGATTCTGCCATTGGGATTTGAGAGATTGTGCAATATCCAACCACCTCATTAATTTTCATCTCTACATTGCTAGCGAAGCATCGAAGCTATGGAGGAGGTTGTTCATGGTATCATGGTAGACTTCGTTGTGGTTTAACTCGGAAATGAATATCATTACCATGGCATTCTTTGTTTTTTCTTGGTGAATGGGAGATAGTTTTTTTCTCCTTGTTTACTCTGCGTTGCTTCACCACCTCTTGGCCTCTCCTAACTATTTGTCCTCACAGAGACCGATAGATTCGTATATTTGTAAGTTACTTGTATTTTTTGAAATTGTGTAAACGGGTGCATTCTCGGTAGAAGTCAACACCCTCCATTTGTTGCTTGCATTTTTTAGTCTGATTGTAAAGTGTAAAGTCATGGTGGAGTTGCAAGAAACCCTGTGAGGTCTGAGCTATGGCTCGAGTTGAGGAACTGTTAGAGTTACTGAACACTCTAATCCTCTCTTCTATGGACGTTACAATCACCTTTGACAAAACCACTTTGCAGTCTGTTGTAATGTGCTTGCAATTTTCGCAAGCGAAAGCAACATTACTTCAAACTCAGAATCAACTTCTTCATGACGCCCTTGAGCTAAAGAATCTTTGACAACATTCTGAACCAGTCCTTGTTCAGAACCCTATATTCGAAGATGATGAAGAAGATGAGGCTGATTCAGACCAACAACTAGTGCAACAACCACTCAGTGAACCAGCTCCATATTCAAGTGCAGATAAAGTTCAGTTTCCTCTTTCCAAGTCAATCATCAGACCTTGGGAAGAAATTAGAAATAACAAGCACAAAACCGGTATCAGATATGAAAAGGATGTCACCTTTCATAATCCGTATTACAACAAGCCAATCCAGTCCCAGAGTGCTAGACTACTACAAGAAAATTCAGATTCACCTACTCTAGTTCAAGAACAGATTCCGATATGCCAACATTGTTAGCGAGTTGGCCATGTTGAAGATCGATGTTTCGATCTTCATCCTTGTGAGCATTGTGGACAACACAACCATCATTCAGATATGTGTTTTAAATGCAAGACAACTGCAAGAGTAAATAAACAATATGGGTGGTGGATTCCTTCTTGGCGATGGTCATCAACAATCGAGAAGATATGTTAGTCATACCGACGAATCTAGTCTCGAGTATTGAGCCATCTTTCAATGAAAGGATTTGCATCTTCTCAACTTGCACCTGACAGGGGGGAACAACATCAATGATTGAGAGTCAGGCTTCCAGTTTTGAAGTCCTATTAGTCGAGTAGCAACAAGCGAATGTGATTGGTTTGTGGTTTTATTTAAACCACCACTTGGTAGAAGACTTACAGCTTCTGCTAGACAACGGTTTGTGGTTTCCCTTAAACCTCCACTTGGTAGAAGACTTCAACTTCTTCTACATCACAATTTATGGTCATATTTAAACCAACATCGAGAGCACTTCCATTTAGCAGAAGACACCAACTTCCAACTTCTAGCTAACTTAGGAAATGTTTCGAGAACCATTGAGCCTAGAGCAGGGTTCCAGAGTTTGTGGTCATCCTTAAACCACTAGATTGGTTTGTGGTCTTCCTTAAACCACCATCATCATTCGGTTTGTGGTCATCCCAAAACCACTAGATTGAGAGAGCATATTCAGCCATCAACAACTGCACACTTCCATACTTCAGCTGCCCACTTTCAGATATCCGCTCTCACCTTGGACTCACATATACCCTAAGTTACCAGGATATGGAAACGGATACGGATCCGCTAGGTTTTTGAAAATCCAGGATCTAGATACAAAGAGGATACGTCAAGTACAAAAATATATAATAATATTTTTAAAATTTAAAAAAACATATTCGAAGTTTAGAATAAAATTAAAATCCATTCATGAATCACAACATTAGAATTTAAATCATTAGATAATTTATAAATCTGAACACTGAAATGATGCATCTTGCCTCATACCAAAAATATAATTGTGACATAGTCATTACAAAAACGAGTGTCTAATCAATGATCACTCTACTATTATGACAATGTAGAGCAGGTTTAACTACAAATC
>ML788433.1:49459-65358 GCA_009831015.1 Picea engelmannii
TTGCTATTATATTGCTGAATCTTGAAACCCTAGGTAGCAAGCACACTAGTAGGTCATTGCTATATGTCCCCATGTTTGAGAAATTGTTTTAGCCATTGATAAAGGAAGATAAAGCCTAGTCGTTGCTACACTTTCTCTCCTTTCCTGAGTTAGCATTGAAGTTATAGGTTGAAAAGAGGAGACGTCCTAGGCCTAGTTGAGTCTACACCTAGGGTTTTCACCTTCTAGGGTTTTGAAAGCCTTGCCCTTGCAACACTTTCTCCCTTAAATCTGTACTTTGAAGCTAGCCATTTTGCCAAGTGCATTTAGAGAAAGAGGAAGGAGCACGAGGCCTTGCTTAAGCAACACCGGAGTGAGCCTCCTTCCCTTAGGGTTTTGATTCTAGGGCCCTGCCATTGCAGCACCTTGGAACCCTACCCTCTAGTCTCTAAGTTTAAATCCTCCCGAGACTTTTTGCCTTTACTTTGACTCCATTTACCCTAAGGCACTGGTATTTTCTCCAACGTTGAGCTTGTAGTGTTCAAAATCATCTTTTAAAACTTTTGTTTTTGAAACCCTAACTAACCCTAACGCCACTAACTAGGGCTGACGTCATACTTGACACAGCAACCCTTCTAACTAGCAAATAAGCAATTAAAGATGACGTCAAGCATTTATTGAGCTATTGTTGAGTGAAAACACTGTTGGCTTAGTCATTATTATAGACATTGATGAATTGGTGATCTTGCATAAGCTATTTAGTAAAACGTTGACCTCATTTTGTCTATTATATTGCTTATTAAATGAAATCAGATAATTAAGAAGTACTAACCCTTTGAATTATAACCTGCAAATATACATATTGTGTTATTATTGTCTTGTTCCGGGCAGGTGTTCTCAACAGGGACTTCACTTCTTTATTGGTTGATTAGCCTGATTATCTGATACCGGTGGTAACCTGAGAGGAGGGAAAACCTTTCTTCTTGACCTTATATTCTTTGCCTCTTCAAACCCCAAGTTACCGGGGACGTCTCCCTTGGGCTAACCTCCCTAAACAGAAAGAGCCTCCCCATCGAGGTGACAATGGGTGGGGAAGGTTCCTGTTACACCAGTTTGTCCACTATCCTGTAGCCTGTGACCTAAAATACAAACTGTGCGATAACACCTATGAAAAGAAATTGTCTTTTGGTCCAAAAGAAGCCAAATGGTAATTATTTGCCATATTCTCTATACCCTGCCACAATAAAGCATATTTTGTTACCTCATGTGTAATTCCCTTGAGAGCATTGTGAGCTGCCTATTTCCTGTACCTCAGGACAAAATCCATCTCTTCAACGACTTCAAGGGTGAAAACGGGAATTTCTGTAGGGATTTCCTCTAGGGAGGACTGTCAGTCCCTCACTATATCAAACTGTAATTGAGCCTACTAATAAGAAAGTTCCCATGCTTGAATATGGATCATGACATCAACTATATCTTGACCCTGGGCCTGCACATGTTGTGCTCTACCATAAAATTCTCTTTATATATTATTCAATTCATTTTGCAGCTTGAAAGCATAGCCAAGAAATTATTCTGGATGGTCCCATTTGGTTTGATCAATCGTGTGTCCAAGCCAAGTCTAATCTTTGTTGGATTTGCAGTAGTTACCTTGGTTTTTTACCAATGTTCCACAGGGACGCGTCCCCCAGGGTGGGGTCGTGGGGTACGTGTCCCTCACGTCTCCGGGACGGGGGGACTCCAAGGGGGACGTTTCCCCACGTCCCCTTTTTGGGGAGACGCGGGGGGACGTGACTCCCCAAGGTGGGGGGCGAGACTCCCCAAAAGGGGGACTCCTGGACGTCCCCCCCCCCAAAAGGGGGACTACTGGAAGTCCCCCCCAAAAAAATTTTGCCCAATAAGACTTGAAAAAGAAAAAATTTAATTTAAAAAAAAAATTAAAAAACAAATATATATATAATTAATTTATGTTATTGTTGAGATTTATCATATTATCATTATTATTTTTATTTTTAAAATTTTATTTTTTATATTTTTTTATATTTTTTTATATTATATATGTGACGTCCCCCGGTCCCCCATTTCCCAAAAATCCCTAAAATTTGGGGGTACTTCCACACGTCCCCCTTGTGCGTCTCCCCGCACCTGCGTCCCCCTGTCTCGGAGTCTTGGTGGAACATTGGGTTTTTCTAGCAAGGTGATTTTTCTTTCGTATTCTTTCATTTTCTTCTCTACATCCACAGCTTTATGAACATTAGCTTATGCAAATGCTAAATCAACAAAAGCAGAGGAAGACAAACTTAGTGTTCTTGTATCCATCACCACGGTCTCTGTGGTGGGTATCAGTTCAAAATCCAAGCTGATTCTCCCTCTTTTATGCTTCTACCTTATCACTTGTTTCCTTTGCTTCTCAAATGAAAACAATTCTAAATTCGCAACTTCATCTACTTGCATTGGAATAGGACCATCGCCTCCTACAACCATGCCTGGACTAAAGGTATTGGCAAAGGTTTGCGTAGTGAAGACTTCTTCCATCAGTAAAGAATCTTGTTGCTCCATGTTGCCTTCATTGTCACTAGTCTATCATGCTAATTCAGAAATTCTTCCCCTTCCTGTCTTGCCTCTTCTGTTTGAGTATCATTCAGATTTTTCTTCCTCGGTTCTTCTTCTACTCTCCTCTGCTCCTCAACTTTTGGTTCAACTTCTTTTTTAGCTAACTCCCGTAGCTTTACTTTTTCTACTTCAACCTCAACTTTCCACTTCTCAACTCCTACATTAGCTTTGGATATTTTGTCTTTTTCTTCTTTTTTCTTGGCCTTTGCATCTTCTTTATCTTTCCTTTATATTTTTGCCTTCTTTGTTGATAGTTCAACTTTGGCTTTAGAATCAACCTCTTTTTTCTTTGTCGATTCCTCTTTCTTGGCAACTTTTCTCTGTGCTTCTTCTTTTGTTTTGGCCTCAGCTTCTGCTTCGGCCTTCTTTAATGCTTACGATCTTATTTTTTCCTGTTCTTTTCTCTTCTCTTGAAGGGCTTGTCTCTCAACAGCAATGCTTTCATCTTCTTTTTTCTTTCTTCTCTTTTTCTCCTTAGCAATGACTTGTAGATTATTTAGAACCTCTTCATAAGTTAATGCTCTTCTGCGAGGTTTTTCAGCTTCATTCTCTTGATGCTAGTAGGGGAAGGAGATCTTCATCTCAACTCTATGTTTTTCAATTATCCCTAGGGGATCATGCATTTGAGTTCTTTTCAATTTAAAATGATATTCCTCAATTTTTTCTCCTTCCATCCTAACCCAAGTAGAACCTTTTAGTCTATACATGCCTATATACAGTGGATAAGTTGGGCACAGCTTCTTTTGATGTTTGATCAAGCATGTGTTAAAAACATAGATAGTAAGTTGATAGGGAAAGTTGTTATAGACAATAAGTTGACCAAGTGGTTCTCCAACTCAAGGCATAACTACTTGCGCCTCTAACAGGTAACCACTTCTCCTCTCAATGAGGGAGTTTGGTTAGAGACTTTAGCAACACCTTTCCTAGAAGACAATAGGATCAAGTGGTGTCCCTTGGTTCTCAACCAACGTAGAGGAAGACAAAGAATAGTAATTGGAATGCTACTTGTTAAGACCCCAAGTTATGATCTAGAGGATTCACAAAGAAGCCTCTTAGTGTTCGTGCACACACTTACTTTTAGATCTTTAGACTCTACACAAAGCTAAACCCAATTGGTTCAAAGGGCATAGATAACTCAACAACAAGAGAGTCTTATTGGTTAATGAGGGCTTCTTGCTAAGCTTCAATTATGTGAGGTCGATATAGAGGCATATGTAAGTCGATGTTAGGAGTTGATGCCAATTTTAGGTGCCTTAGTTCTCTTAAGCATTCATAGGACCTACAAGATGCTACATAGTGAGGGGAACATTTAGAGGAAGAAGCATCAGTATAACTCCCTTCATGCTCCATCCAGGGAGTCAAAGCTATTAGAAGCCATAGAACACGGAGAAGCTAAATCAAGAATCCCTCAAGTAGAAGTGAAACAGACGAGGACAAACATCTGGATGGAGAGTGGCCCAAAATCTGTGAACGAGTTTAGAATTGGTTGGAAAACTTGCTAAGCGTTAACACTTAGAAAAGCTAGTAAAAAGCCAGTATCTTGAGGATATCGATTCTCAAAAAGGATTCACAAGAGTCAAACACACATGTTTTTGGAGAGATCAAAATTTGTCTAAGTATGGTCTTGGGGATCTTGGAACCTTGCACCCACCCTAGAAACCCCATGTGGGAAAAAACCCAAGCCTAGAGAATTGGGTAAGTGTTGGGCATCAGGAAAGTGCATCTATGGGAAATTGAGGGATAGGGAATTCACAACAAAAGCCGGGGGCTGGAAAACCAGAGGAGGAATAGACAAGGTGAGGTTTGGGAAGGAGCTAATTTCATTTAAACAAAGAACTTTGAACCCCCATTGAGTGAAGGTGCAGGAACACGACAACCAGAGGTTACAAAATGGGTGAAAAAACAGGTCATCGGTAGGTAGGACCTAGAGTTACAAAAAGGCAATAAAATCTAACTGGTAAAAAGGGCAAAATATGTAAAGTTAGTATTTTTGTGAAGCACTGTGAAAAATTTTGGTTTAGTCCATCATTAATTTAAAATTGTTTTACCTACGGAATGAAAAAGTGCCATCATTGATCACACTGCTATCAAGTCCTCCGCTCCATGTCCTTGTAACCAAAATTTTATACTTAGAGAATAAGTAGCCATTTCTATCAACCCTGGAAAAGACACCAACAGACCGGCACGTAGTCCGTGGCATTTCTAGGGGTGGTCTGAGTAGTGCATGGTAAGCTCCTACGGATTCACAACTTCCTTGGGCTTAGCGAAGACATGAAAGTGCATCTGCTAAGGGAGGTTGCTCATTCAAGATCTACCTAATGAGACTTTGGTAGTGTGAATCTAATACTAATAGAACAGCCATGGAAACCAGAAATAGGCAGGTATCTATTAATAAATCTTTCTCTGGTGCTCCAAATATTAAATTCCATAGCCTCATTTGATGACGGGCTCTGTTATATACAGTGAATTACATGAAACTCCAGTCTTAATCTTTGATTGAATCCTCCGACAATAAATAACCTAGGTCTTTTTGCTTCTGAATGTGATAGAAGAAAAGAATTGAAGGGAACAATTCAAATCAAACATGGTGATGGGAATTAGTTAATTGTGTAATACTTGCCTTTTAGGACCGAAGGTTGCCCTTGGAAGCGAAACCCATGCATTGAGAGGATTCATTACATTTGGGTCGTGATAGCCGACCAACTGGTGACTTCCACCTCCTCCTCTTCCTCTTACGGAGAGAGAGGGGACAGAGGCAAGCGAAGACTGCAGAGACAGAGACGAGGAGGCAGAAGCGTCCTGTCCAGAAGATATGTATGAGGGCATGGAATGACTGAGTATCTCTGGAAGAACATCTGCCTTACTCTCCGAATAGTTGCCAATCTTTTTAGCAGTGGATGTGGATGGAGAACCTGCATCGCCCAGCTTCTCTCTAAGACGAGCAGCTGCAATTTTGGACTGCTGGGCGAAGAACGCACCCTCTGTACCCGCTAATCTGCCTGCTAAGAAGCTCATTATTCTTCTTTCTCTACCAGCCAAAGAGCTTCAGCTGTGTTTCAACTACGTTCAACTAAATCTTCTCGCATTTAGAAAATCACGACTGCACATTATTGCTATTTTAACTACAAAACTTTTCCACCCCACTTACATATCGTCACAGAAAGGGCAGGACCATCCCGACACTCAATCGACGTGAATTTCTCTAATCAAAGCTTGACTTGTGTGACACTACACTGGAATGAGATAAATGTATTATTGTTGGTTGTTTTGCAAGGTTAGAACTAAGGTTAGTAATGAGTTACCCATTGACTTCTGACTTCCTATTAGTTCAATTTTTCACTTTAAAATTTTTATTTTTTTTCAATCTTCAAACTAAGGTTAGTAATGAGTTATTCATTGAATTCTGATTTCCTATTAATTTTATTTTTTATTTTTTTTAGTATTATTTTTAATGTTGAATAAGTAAATTTAAATAATACTTTTTATTGTGATTAAAATAAATAAATTATTTTATTTTGTTCTCATATTATTGGATTTCAATTTTGAAGTCTTATTGTTGGGGTGGCGATATTCTTGGTAATATCATTTGCATTAACACTTATACTCTATCAAACATTGATCTGTAATAAATATTTCTTTTAATTTGTAATGTTGATTTGAAATTCTATTGATTGACATTTTGGACCGCCATCCATAGATTGTCTTCTCATCTTCTCAGTTGGTGTTTTGCACTGCAATCCATGGACCGCCTTCACATCCCCTCATTGTACCACCTTCATCATTGTCATTGTTGTCAATATAGTGTAAAAAACATCATTTCTCAACTATTTCACTATTGCAAGATCTCAATTATTGAAAGATTATTGCAACAGTCAAAATGAGAGAGTGAAATCTAGAAGCATAGTTAAGGAGTTGATACATTTGAAAATAAGAGTCTGAGTCGGAGTGGGATTTGCAACCTATAGCAAAGTGTTAAGGATTATTTATTATCAGGTACTTCGTGAACCCTGTCCTTTATTCCAATAATGAACATATTTTCATCTACAAGCCTCCCATATTCATGGCATGGTCCTACAAATAATAAAAGGATATAACTATTAGGCATAGTTTAGTGGCTTAGTGATAGATTGCTTATCTATATTTAATGTTATTCACAAACAAGCAGAAGATACAAAACCAAACCAATCTCGTCTAATATAGTATGTCTACCTAGTTTTTAGTTTCCCATTTGTTTGTTTAGCACTTTTCAATTGCAGTCGTGTTTTTGACAATATAGTAATGGATTAGGTCCAAACCTGTCTTAATTGCCAAATCATTCATAATCCAAGTATTATGTAACACACCCAACCCCTGAGCCCTACTTAGGCTGGTGGGATGTCAAAATTCCTCCTCCCACTATGACTCTGGTCTCGGGTTTTTAACCCCCAAGGATGGGAAATTGCTCACATGGAGCATTCCATCAGTTATCTATGCAGTCATAAACTAGTTCCAAGCCAATCAGAATAACATTCCAAAGTCTTTCAGGCATAACTTTCTACCACGTCATCTATCCTATGTGGTTGCTAAATGGACTCTTCCACATCACCTACTTAGACGGACAAGTAGGTGTGTGTGTTGGTTTGGCATTGATATGTCCTTGGACACGACATACCCCATTAGAAATCCTTCAATGAAAGCTTCTACGCATCTAGGAGATGAACTCATCTGGATCAACGGTTCTATCTCCCTCGGTGCAGATTAATCAATGGTTGGCTATGGGTCGAACTCTCCCTCATCGGGAATACAGGTTGCACAAACCCAACCTTTTCTTTTGAATGTTTCCTTCTGACATCCTTTCTCCTGACGAATCCAATGAATAGGAATCAGGGAAAACAACGATCGTAATTCACTCAGAACCCCTAAACCACATGACAATGAGTGGTCTCACCCAATCCCCTTCAATCGCTCAACAGGTAGGGTCCATGGCAAGATCTACGACTGAGATCTTATCATGTGGACTCTTTGGCAGATCAATGGCCCCCTCCCACTCAGGCTTTCACCATCGAGAAATACCTCCTTCCTCGACCTTATGGTTCTTTCCAAACGGTTCCTTCAAAACTGGAGTTTTCTAACAGATCTAACGGTCATCAGATCCCTAGATCTAACTGTTAGGAATCTCTCATATCTGAAATTTGATCAGCGGTTAACTAGACTCACGAATCCAATAGGGTTTTATATCAGTCTAGACCCACAATGATATCCCTCAGCACCCTCCCTTACCAGTGTCGTTTTCTTTCCAGCAAGCACCAACTCGCTACCCTCTATGCTCTAGTCTATATCTGGTATTCATTGTTCCAATGTTGACCATGAGTATTCTAAGAAAGCTTCCTATTTTCTTCACAAAAACTTCCCAGTTTTTCTCTTCTCTGGTCTAGATTGAGTGCTCTCTCTCGAGCCCCCCCGCCTTGCTCATTTGTGATACCACTCTGTTTTTTCGCTTCTATTTTGTCTCATGTTCACTCTGCCTCTTCCTTTCCCGATCTAGAACATTCATTTCCTCGGGTTTCCCATATTGCTTTTGTCAAAAGAAACCTCGGGATTCAAGCTCCTAAATCAAAGGGGCACCTCCATGGTACTCATGGCCGATAGCTTCAACCGACCCAGTCATCCTCTGCGTACATTTCTGAAGGCAGTCATAATTGCCCCAACCACGAGGTCTAGTTCCATTAACGATATTTTTTGTAAATAGGGCGAACATGGTACTTCAGGGACGATTAATCATTCGAGGTTATTCAGTTGGGGTTGGGATTATAGGCAAGACAAGGCAATTCCCAGTTCCCCCTCACCAATTCCCACTCATGGTATCATGGTCAGTACTACAAGGCTTCCCCTTCAGTCAGCTAGTAGGTGATTTCAATAAACATAAAACACAATTACAGTGTTCATCAATTGCAATCATGAAGGATTAAGCATAATTACAGACTTGGGGGAAAACAGGGTGTTACATATTATCATTCTCCAACTCCACATGCATGACTACAAGATAGACACACTTCCAAGATGAAGAAATAAAGAGAGTAGATTATATGTCTCCTACTCGCATATTGGTTTATTCACCTACCAAGAACCTCTAACATTGTGTGTCTCGAGATTGAGATTGTTGAAAGAAAACTTTACATGATTACGATGGCCCGTTGAAATAAGTTTGATTCCATCTATTCCTCAAAATTTAGTCATGCATATTGTTAGCACTAGGAATCACCTTCAGATTGCATGGAAAGCAAGCCCAGTACCGATCAGGTTATATATGAATGTAAGAGTGTTTTATAGGGTCAAATGGAAAAGGACTCAAAATGATAATGTTCCAACTCAAATAACAGGGCTAGCATGCACCAGCAATCAAGGTCTTGGCTAACTTCAATCAGTAATTGGGAGTAAGTATGAATAGAGGGAAGACTTGAATGAGAGGAATGTAAGGGTTGTTGTAAACATAAGGTCTACAAAAACCTAAGGAAGAAAGTTTCTTAACACAAGATCTTCTTGAACTCAGAAACTAAGGAAGATAAATAAACATCATGATAATATAATGATCAAACATCCACCATAACATCACCACAACCATTCATGTGAATCATTCAAAGCATGAACATTTAACATCAGAAGCAAATAAGTTGAAAGAGAAGTTTATTTCTATTAACCAAAATGTCTTAAATCCAATACATAGCTAGTTCACAGTCACTTCATCAAAATATTACAGTCTAAGGGAGCCTTTCTCAACCATCCAAACCTACTAAATCATTTCATCTATCTATTTATAACAAAACAGAGGCAAAACTGGAGGTACGAGCTGGCCTCCTTCCCTTGAAAATATCTAAGAATTTACTTCATCTAACAACTTGGCTAACAACCTATGCTATAAAATAGGAAAATTTTGGTGACTAATCCAACCCAACTTCAAAATGATTTGATTCCCTTTTGTTGCGCAGCTCCTTGTTTGTCATGTGTCTTTCAGGAGCATGCGGTTGTCCTCATGATGCCAGCTGTTGTTTCTACAATCTTCTCCATCATCAGCTATCCAAAAAGTTGTTAGCTTGGCCCTCCTGAATCCCTAGTGTCTGTTGGTAGCTTCTTTAGGTAGCAATCTGAGTAGCGCACTTTAAAACTAGACAAGTAGAGAAGGTAACACCGAACCCTCATATTCTCTGTGCAAACTTTGCCTTCTGCAAAATATTAGGTAGTGAATTTACGTGTCGCCACTGTGTTGTGTATGTGTGCAAACTTTGTTCTCTACCAGATATTGGGTAGCGAATTTACGTAGCGCCACTGTGAGTCTGTGTGCAAAGTTTAGGTAGCGCTATAAAAAACGCATCACCTCCAATCTAGAACATGTGCAAAGCAAGTAGTTACCTTGCATAGTGTCCAACCCATTATCTTTAGGTGACATGGAAGCACTATAGGTAGCATACCAGTGTAATACCAAAATAGACTATTTTGTAGCGCCAAGGTGCTACAGAATGTCCGCATTTTACTACTGAGGGAGTTATCACTTCACAAAAAGCCCAAAACTTTGAGAATCAACGCTTAAAAGCTTGTATAGGTGGTAGAGATAATATTTGAATATCAGTTAACCCTCACAAAAAAGGAACAATCCTAAAAAATGGGGCTCACCTTTCACTAGCTATTTTGTTACCTTGACACTTATCCTCACACTCTTTCTGGTAGAAGGAGGATCTTCATTTGGCACAACAGACTTCTTCTTCTTAGCAATGACAGGCTTTTTTAGTGGGGTTGTGCTTTCCTTGACTGTTGGTGTCTCTTTCTCAATGGTCACTTCAACCAATACCTACAAGTTTCTTTGAGCTACTTCATCTTGAAAATGCTGCAACTATGCCTTGAGTCTCCTATTCTGAGATTGAAAACCTCTATTCTGCCTATAAAGGTTTTGGAGATGCCTATGAAGGGGTTGGTCCTTTCTTGCTACAAACCTTGCTAGGTCAAGAGTGTGTTTGTAACCATCCATGAGTTCTTTCATTTGAGCCCTGTGAATCGTATCTTCTGTTTTAAGATGATCTACCTCCTTCCTAGCATCCCTAAGCTGCCTAATCAATCTTTTGAATGTCTGACTATCATGTGGAGTAGTGACATTTACAGTATCAACATGATTTTCCTTGGTCTCTTTTTCCACCTGCATGGGAATTTCCTTGTCTACTTCATCAGGCTTCTTGATGTCTTTTATTTTTATTTTTCTTCTTTGGCACAAGGGTTTCCTCTTTTCTTTTCACAGGATTTCCAATGCCTTTACCCTTCTTCTTTTGTACAAGGATTTATGGTAGAGACTGTTCTTCAACAACTTCCCTAGGAATTGATGATCTTGTGAAAGGTCTTCTGCCCTTGGTATTGACTAATGAAGGAGAAGAGGGAAAGTGTAGCTTCTTCCCTTTCTTGGATGTAGTTTTGGTAGAAGAAGGAACCTCTTCTAACCCTGGTGGAAGAGGTGGTGAAAAATCTCTTTGTGGGGAAGGACAAGCTTCCTCCTCAACTCCTATGACCTGCTTGTTGACCTCTAAAACTTGAACAAGGGCTCTGCCCTTTCTCTTCCTACTGGTCCCTGCTTTAACAACACTAGTAGGTGATAAAGGACTTGCATTCTGTGATTGAGGAGTAGATGCTAGATCCAACTTAAAGTGAGAAGCAACAACAAAATGCTCCCATGAAATCTCTTTCTTACCCAATTCCCCAGAGACTAGCATTCTGATCAGTCTAGAGTGGAAAAGGCTAGTATCCACATCCTTATATTTGGACTGAATCATGTCTGACATCTTACCTATGCTCCTTAACAAATAATAGGGAATATTCATTTCAACTTTACCAGTAAAATGCAACAAAAGCCTTATATGGTACTGGTACAATGTGTTAAATCTCCCTTCACATGTAAAATATCTCTGGATGATCTTCAAAATTCTGTCAAACTGTTCAATCAATTGATTCCTTGGCACACCTTTAGATAAATCATTGGCTTGATGTTTAGGTTTAAGGAGATCTTTGGCATAGGCTGAAATCAAAGCCATGGCTTTGAACCACTTTTCACCTGTAGTAGGGATTCTTGTTGCAGCTGAGATAGAGGCTCTAGTCACCTCAAATTCCAAATCCCCAACCTTGGTTCTCCTACCATCAAAATGTAATGCAAACTGTCTTGTCACCTCTGGATGGCCTCTTTGCATATTTTGGCAGAAAGAGAGGCATCCCACTCTTTGAAAGACCTCTCTTGCCATGGACTCTGTATCAAAAAGATGCATATCCACAGGTTTTGTCCTAACCACCTTGTCCCCTTTGTGTGTCTTCTTCAATTGAGGAGTCTCCATGGCTTAGAATGAGAGTTTCTTAAGGCTTATGGGGTAGTAACAACCAGAAAGACTTAAAATCGAGCTTCAAATGTACAAGGTTGACCTTTTAAAATGGACTAGTGCTAGTAAGCCAAGTTTTGACTGTGGGAATCCCACCCTTAGATTTGTACAGGTATTGAGAGTTTTGACAATGAGGGGGGAATCTACAATTGGCCCTTTGTAGCTGGGTAAAAACGCTTAACTCGAGAACAAAAGGAAGCAGGGGAGACACTGAGGGGTTAAGCAACGCCTATGGGTAGCGCAACACGTATGCAAAAGATAGGTTGTTTATATGTTTGCAACCTCAGTAGCTATGGCGAGCAGATGTAATCGGACTTTGATACAAGCAAATGAAGTTCACAGGTTTGAAAAGGGAGGAGACAAGGATATGATGTGAAGATGATTCCCTTGCAACTGTGCAAACTCGATAAACCAAAATATGAGCGCTAACTTCTTTGTGAAAAATAATGTGCAGAGGAGGCAACATGGGATACCTGTGGAGTAAACACTTGTCTGAAGCTTCAACGAAATCTCAGGATGAAGCCACAAACATTTCGGCCCTCGAATCTACCTCAGCATCAGATTTGGTTGCACCGCTGTCGCCTAGTCAAAACTATGAGTTTGAGCAGCGCAACATTCTTGAATTTTCAAATCAAAAACCGTTATCAGAGCTCGTAAATACGAGATCTTGGAGGTATCTTTAACCAACTCCTGGCACTGAAAACAAGGAACATCACATCAGTCATGGTAATCATGACTCATAGTGGAAATATGATGAACGGGAAAGGCGCTACGAAACTGCCTAATGGGTGGGCAGTGCTCCAATTTTAAAAATCATTGGACAGATAAGCAAGGACAACAAGGCATGCCTATAGGGTCATGAGTAAGGAGAAAGGTGTGTCACATCGGTCTAGTCATGGGAGGGGAGGGATCGATCCTAGTGACAAATCATGAAGGGGTCCAAAATTTAAGTCATGAACTAAAAAGGTTTTAAGTCCAAAAATCAATTTGGGGATCAAACTAGAGCTATGACCCAAAACTTTATTCATTTAAGGGGTCCTACCAAACATAAACTTTAAAGGGATGAAACTTTAAAAAATTTTAAAATTTAAAATCTAAGGCTTAAAAAAGGATAAAAACAAACTAAAAACCCAAGGCAATTTAGTGTGATAACACATATCTTTTATTTTATGTAATATGTTAATGCTAATGGAAACTATAACCCTCCATAATCAAACAAAAATCATTTTAACATATATAAAAGAAAGAAATTGTGAAACCTTTCAGACCAATCTGCATGTACTTTGGAAATCTTGGTAAGAGATTCAAAACACCAACCAAATGCTAGAGGAATAGAGGGTAGTGGATGATATATAAATTGTCATGGATATAACACTAGAATAGTTCATCACAACAGATCTGATAAATAACTGAAATCTTTATTATTAAGGTTATTTCTCCTTTAGATTTCCATAATATTTAGTCACTGGTTTTTTTGCTTATGCATGAAATAGATAAAATGTGGAAAATAGAGAACGGTAAAATATAATTACACCATCCACACATAAACACAATATATGACCTAGGAAACCCAATGCAGGAGAAAACCCAACTAGAAGGTGAGGTTACTCTACTCTCTTTTCTCTAGTATAGAAATGATGCAAGTACAAAGAAAGAGGCACTCTCTGTGGAGTTGTCTTTGACCTGTGGCATGTATGGCTGCTATAGAATCTCTCCTCCTCTGTTATTCTCATAGAATACCACTCTCAGATGTTTTGCTCAGCTATGGAACAAGATACAATGCAAAAGAATGGAACCCTTTCTTCTCCTATTGGATCGATATTTAACCTAGCCCAATAGCCATCTAGGGGTAGGTTTTTTACTTCCTCAACCCTCAATTGTGGTAGGGTTTTGAAACTTCTAGAATATTCTCGAAATTCCATATGTGGCTAGCCCCATGTGCATGAGTAACAGGCATTGACATGGCATCCTCTCGTACCATGGTGGTCAACACAGTAGGTCAACTTATGGGAGGCATAACTTTTGCATACGAACTCTAATTGATGCAATTTTTACATCGTTGGAAAGGTATTGATGTGTAGAATAGTGTCACGGGGTCTAAAATGCAGTGGGAAACTTTCAACCCCAAAAAATGTCGTTTGATGCTTCAAAATGGCCCTGGAAAGTTCTATACCCAAATTTTCAAAACTAGTACATGCCACTAAAATGGCCTTGCAAGCTTATTCCTCCAATTTTTTCCACTTTGAAAGGATCGTGATAGATGAAAAACAATATAATGATCCAATTCAGATCAGTGGAAACACAAGACAAATAAAGCATGGAGGCCAAGGTATATGACCTCACATGGGAGATAATGAAATTGAAACATTAAGAGTTGATTTGTCATTATTAGAGGAATTTTATAAAAAAAAATTATCAAAATTTTGTGCAATGAATTGTTATTTAGCATATAAATGGCAATGCTTCACAAAAGATTGTATATGAAGACTCTTAAGGAGCAATTTCACTTAATTAAACCAATGCACAAAGTCCTGGTTTAAGTTCTTCAATAATTTCTTGCAAAAATTGAATCAAACTTGCATATTTTATCCACTTAGATGAACTTTAAAAGTTCAAACACCCATTACTATTAAATTTCGGAAGTTTACTATGCAAACTAAAGGGTGCCTTGTGATATTGTCACTTCACTTCATCCATCGATGAAGAAAAAGACAAAACGAGATGCTCAAAGGGGTTTAATTTGAAGCAAAAGAGAATCCTATGAAATATATTAACGGAAATATGAATCAACAAACTAACTAAACAAATAAGTCTCTACGCAAACCCTTGCAAAAAAATAAAGAATAAATTGAACGTGAGTCAATTAATTCAAAGAAAAGGCCTTCAAATGTGGGAATGTTTTCCATTGCAGACCTCTTAACCTCATTGTCCAATTCAACTTCATTGACTTTGGCAAAAAAAATCTTCAAGAGCACGTCGTTTGAAGAACCTTCGTCTCCCATCACTCCTTCGCAAAAACCCAAAACAGACAGAGGATTGTCTTTCCCACAAGAAAACAAAAACCCAAAAAGTTTATGCTCCCCCAAAAGCAAATATGTAATGTCCCTTTCCAAATGATCTCTCTAATAGATTGACGTAATAGCCTAAGTGAGTCTCGTAGGCTATAGTCGGTGGGAAAGGGGGATTAATTATTTATTTAATGTCATCAGAGCAGGAAAAAATAACTTATTTAAAAGTGACATTGAGTAATTAATTAAAAGGGTATTTTAAGTGACTTGAGTTTATAAAGTCACTTTACTTTATTAAAAGGGTAAAAGGGCCTAAAAAGGGTCAACAAGGAAATAAAATGAGAGCGCTCTCTCTCATTATGCATTGTTAATTTTCTAAAAACGAATTGAGAGAGCTCTTGTGACTTGACTCTTGGGACGAAAAACCCTAGAGGAGATTGGCAGATTGGTTTCAGTGGTGAAACTTGTTATCCCCAATTTCCAGGGACAACTAAGGAGATGACGTCTCGAGGCCCTCAAGTTGCAAACATGGAGTACCAAGAGGCAGATGACTGACAATGTTTGCATGCACTGACAGAGACCCACTTCGCCACCACACATCCTCGGTTCATCATGATGGCATTCACCACATCAGCATGCTTCCGGAAGACAATAGGTCTTGCTCCATGAGGTACAAGTTAGGTATTGTGGTAAGTGTCACTTTAATACTTGAGGCATTTGAGTATGTTACATTTAAAGTTGCTTTTGATTATAGAACATCTGCTTGGAAATTATGTTATTTTCCTTGTTTCGCCTTGGTGGTTGACATTGTTCCCTAGTAAGTGGTCACCCTTGGGGATGGGTTTGCTACTGGGAGGTCCCCTTGATGAGTCATCGTGCCATTCCCGATCATACTTATCATTTTTCACACTTCATC
>ML788433.1:77710-117436 GCA_009831015.1 Picea engelmannii
GGGGGGGGGGGGGGGGGGGGGGGGGGTCCGGAATTCAATCTCAGCCTTTGATGAAAGCGTTGGTGCCTCAGTCGTTTAGATGTGTGCCTTCATTATCTCCGATTCCGGACACCCCCTGCCGTTAAAGGTAGAACGGTCGGGGGGGTCCAAAAAAGCTTGTGGGTCGTAGATCTCAGCGCCAACCTCTAAACCGTTCATTTATGCGCTGTCTTTACTCTATGAGTGCAAAGTCATATTTTCTCCAGAACTTAGGATAAGTGCATTATGCGGATTTTGTGCATTGCTTCCCTTGAAAATAATTTGCAGAGATGAAATATTATTTGCCAACCTGTACACCCAGAGTGAAAAATTTCCAGTCAACAGATGATCCTATGAATTATAGGGTTATAACATACTCCATATTTCTTGTTTATTTAAATGTCACTTTGATAAGTGAGTGTTTACAATTTAGTAAAACAACTACTGTAATCACACCAAATCGGTTGTTCATTAAGCAAGCAGTTTTTCCTCAGTATTTGTTGTCAGTAAATACAAGACATGTAAGCTACTTGGACAACTAAATCTTATATCCTTTCAAGAGTGCATGGTTTCTTTTGTTCTACTGTGAACATGATAAGATTCATCTTTGCATTGATGCCTTATTTTGTTTAACAGTTTTGTAAGTTTCTTTCACCCCACCTTATTTCATAAATCGACTCGAATGATAAATTACGACCTTTGCACTGTTCTGTTTTTATTTTCATTTGAGGAATTAAGTCTTTTATAACTATTGGAAGAAAAAGCATTTCATAAAATCAACCTTTATATTTATGATGCCTTGACATTACGCTTCTAAGCCTTAAGTGTAATCTCAGGAGCAACAAATATTTTGAAGGAATAAGCCTGATTTGGGCCTTCAATGGGGCAGGAAGCCCACAGGTTGGATTCCATGACCCAGACTTTGGGGGAAAGACAGAGGTTGTACATTGCCTTTGTAGGCAAGAGAGAAGACCTTGGAGCTGACACCTAGCCCTATCTAACCCAATGAATTTCCTTTGGAGGCCTTACACCAAACTTCTTGGGCTTGACACCTTGACTAGGGATAGAGTTTGTGGTGGTGATGATGATTTGATGGACATTTGGCACCTTGAGATGAGGAAGACCCCTTGCACCATGGAGAATAACCTAGTGCTTGAAGGAAAGGCCTTAGGAGGCCGAACGACTTCCTCCTTATGCTCAATGAATTTCCAATTAAGCCTAGACATCACGCTAAAGGGGCTTGACGTCACCTTTAGGTTTCTTTTGTGCAAAATTCAAATTAATTTTGTAAAGGGGGAAAATAAGGGAGGTCGACCTCCCTATTTTGTGGTTTACCCTAATATTTTGTGGACAAACTTTATTATCGAGGTCTTGTATAAATAAAGACAAAAATCATTTCATTTTAACATAGCTCTCTCATTAGAGAAGACTACTTGGTTGAAATTCACGCCCTACTTGGGAATTTTTGACTATATATATCTTTTGCAACATTTTTGGATGCTTGTTATGGTATATTGTGGAGCTAAGGTGGTGCACACCTCTTGGAAGCTTGTTCTATTGCATGTTGATGGAATTATCTTGGTAAACTAGGGTTTGGTAGGGAAATTCCTGAACTTTGTTGGTATGTTCTTCTTGTTTCATGCTACACTTGTCTAAAACCCTTGGAGGAGTATAAGAGCATACACCCTCTGCCAAAGTCCATTTTATTTTCAATTCGCTAAGTCATATTTACAAGTTTGCTAGGAGGAGTAAAAGGGCGTACACCCTCCTATACTTACCTTTGTTGGTTTTTCATTCTCTAGGGATTAAAAGGGCTTACACCCCTAAAGATATTGTGGATCTAACTCTTATAACCAATACTCCATTTACCCAATAAATTCAAAGCACTAGTCTTAAAATTGTATTGGAGAAACAAAATAGTTGCATTGGATAATGTGTTTTGTTGAGATATTTCAATTGTCTAAAGTGGAATCAAATTTACATGCTTTAGGCTTGCTTGAGCCACTAGGGTGTCTAGCCTAGACAAGTACATATTATTATTTTTTACAACTTTATGCTACATCCATTAGGGCTGCAGTAGAACACATTCAATCTCTTACTATAACTTGCTTTTCAACCGTTGAAATTACTTGTAAACTTGTACTCTTATGCTACTACTTATTGTCTATATTGTTATTGGTTTACTTGTCAATTTTCGTGGTTGGAATTTTCTGTTGTAGAAAATCTTTGCTATAGTCATTTGGCTGCTCTGAAAAATCTATGACAACATCATTTTTGCAGCCCTAACTCACCATAAAAGCTTGTGCCAAAGTATTGGGAATTTATCTACTTGTTTAATGCTTCATTACTCAATAAATATTTCATTCTTTTGATGGTTATTTCTGTGGTAGATAATTGATTTCATTGCTGATATATACCTTTGTTTATTTCTTTAATTTAGGACAACAAGCTTCACTTTCTTGTCCCATTGATCTCAAGGCTCGTATCACTACTATTTTTCTTATCTCGGGCATGTGTAACACTTTGGTGTAGGTACCCAAGTCTTTGACAACCATCCTCCATCTGCCATACTCTTTTACAAGCCCGTTATCTTCCTATGTCATCGATCTAAGGGGTTCCATTCATTATCTCTCCACCCTTTGTCTCAATCCCCCTAGGGTCACCCAAGATTCCCCCCTTGTGTAGGGTTTCTCCTTCACTAAAGCAAGGGTAGTACCTATCTAAGGTGACAGTTGGTAAATATTCCCATAGTTGTCTCACCTTTGTAGATTTGGTCGGGATTTTCCCAACCTACAATGCGTGTGATAACAAAACCATCCACCCTAGTTGGTCATTGAGGGGAGATCATTAAGATATTCTCACTGTGCTTCATTGTGATGGGGTTCATCTTCTTGTAGCTGAGATTTCTTTGTTAGTGGCTAAGTTCTTTTCATTGCATCTGAGTTTTCTTGTTGGCGACAGAGTTTATTTGTGTGTGGGTCGAATTTACTTAAGGAGTCCATGTTTCTTTGACCAAAGGCCTTACTTATGTATTGGGGGATTATTTTTGGCTTGCTGTAGCAATTTTGTGTGTTGGTTACGGTGTTTTTCCTTGGTTGGACAAGTTATCTTAGACCCGGGCTACATTTTTGTCAAAGGGATCAAGTTGAGTTCTGTAGGGATCAATTTTACCTTACTGGAGGCCAAAACTTGCTTGTTGGGGCCAATTTCAAAGTCCTTCGAATATGGGTGAGTTCTCCTGCTAGAGGACCACGATTTCCTATTTTGGGGATCGAGATATTTGGTTGGGAAATTTTTTTGTGTGGAGGGAGCATGTGGGTGTGTTTGTAGCCATTTCATTAGGAGAGAGCAGTCGCTTCAACAAATATTACTGCAAGTCCTTTTCCTCTTGGACTGTGTAAAGCATCAACAATGTTTCAAAGCTAAGTATGAGTTATTTATTTGTAACTGTTGTTGATTTAGGGTTAATAAAATAAAGTACATAAGTGCCATTGATTTGTTGTCATAATTGTTGTCTTAGTTGTATTTATTTACACTCTTGTTGCCATATATGTTTATTACTGCAACTTAAATTTAGTGGGCACATAAACTCATTGCTCATATCAACTTAAATTTGGTGGGCGCATAAACTCATTGCTTATATCCAAACAAATAAGAAATTGTAACAACAAAAAAAGAAACTATTACAGCTGTGGGAGGTGTGTGTCGTTAAGTGTTTGACGAAAGGTCAGATTAATAAGAGGGAAACAACTTACATGAGTTGAGAAGTTTTCAATTTTTTCCTAGGGACATTACAGTGGTATCAGAGCCTCAGTCCTTCTAGTCCGAGGGGTTTTATTAATTCATTAGGCAAGAAGATGGAGGGTATATCACTTACATAAGTAGAAGACAATGTGAGCAATATTCATAATATTCTTGCATAGGGGGGACAATAGTTGATGCAAGCTATGGCAAGCCATCAAATCAATACAAGGATCAATGGAGCTAGTGGTTCAAAGCAGCAACAAATAAGACAACAAGAGCAATATGAGGAGTTTATAGATTGTTTGAGGGAATATATGGTGCTTAGTGAGGCATTTCACATGCCCATTTCATTCAAGGATTTATTCACCATCAAACATCATAAGTGGTATGAAACCCAAGTTTCAATGGACAAGAAGGTGAAGGTGCCAAGGAAAAAGGTACTAGTTTTTGAAGATCTCGATACTTCTAAAAATGAGGAAAATATTGATTCTTCATATGTTTCTTCTCCTGCAAATGAGCACATGGACGCTCATGAGGCCTTAGAACCTCAGACCATAAAGGAGATTTGGGAAGACAAGGAAGAAGACAACATTGACACAATTCTATTCCAGCAAAGTGACAGTGTGGTTTGAGATGAGGAGCCAATTTATGACAATGTGATTTGGGATGAAGAAGAACCAATTAATGGCATCGTGATTTGGGATGAAGAAGAAACAAATGTTGTTTATGGTATGGGGAGCACAAGTTTGTTTGATGTTAACTTAGAGACTATCTTTGGTAGGCCTTGTGGAGAGAAGAGTTACTGTGATGAAGCAATGTTTGATCATGACGTTATCCCACCTTTTGGAGATTCCATGGTATCATCTAGTGAGACAATTGGTTTTGATAAGGGTAGTGTTCTTTTCGTGGACACCAATGGTGGGATATCCCATGCCACTATGATGAATATGAAGAAAGGCCTTCAACATCGCATGACTTGAAGGATCAATTATTGGTCATAGTGGAGCAAATTGTACAAGTGTTGACAAAGGAAGATGGTGCTCATAAGTTCATTGAAGGTCTTATGTGGAAAATCCAAATGGAGGAGAGACAAAAAGGAGTTGTAGGTGGATCCACTAGTGCTCAATTGCACATAATCAAAGAAGCACTAGAGAAAATGAAATTAGATTACTTGCAGTTGTTCATGGATAAGGACCTTGCTCTCAAGTTCGTCGAAGAAAAGGAAAATGATGTTGAGGAGGTTTGTTACCAGTTGAGTTTGACACGCTCCTCATCACTTACAATAGAGAATCCATCATTATTGGTAGTCGTGACACATGAGGGCATGAGCGCTCCCCATGATTTGAGGGAGGATCCTCTTGCGATGATCCCACATGAGGAGCATTCAGAGTTGCAGATTCTTGAGGAGAGGTATGGCGTAGAGGGTTTTGACTATGCTCTTCTTTTGCATTGTGGGGATCATGAGCTGTATATTTTGGAGAGCCCACTAAAGGCTCGAGGCTTAGCTATAGAAGAGACAATTGAGCACATTCCTTGTGGACTTGCTTGCAAGGGAGTATATGCATCCATGGATTGGGTTGACAAGTATATGACAAACATGGGCACACTCTGGGATGTAGGTTCAAGCGACACCAATAGAGTGATGGAGACGGTAGTGCTCACATGATAAAGGATGGTATATGACAATCCAGTGATAGGCAACAATATGCATGGGTATTCATTGGCATAAGGTGGTGTACAACGATGTTTTGGGGCATTTCCTCCAGGGAGACCTCTCGATTGAGTCCTTAAGCATATCATTGAGTTGAGGTTACCTAGGATTGATGAGTGGATGGGTAAGCCTCAGAGAGAAGCATATCCCTCGATGATTGATATTCATCTAGGATATCATCAGATGAGGGCTGGGGAGAAGGATACTCACAGGTCTACTTTCAGGCTTCATTATGATCTCTTGGTCATGCCATTGGGGTTGACCAATGAACTAGTCACTTTCCAGTCTTGCAAGCAGTGGAAAAGGAATCTATTGTTGTTATTTAACACCCTCATGGTATACAAAAAGACAAAAGAGGATCACTAGAGTTAGATGGATGAGACATGGGGCATTGTGGCCTATTATCACACAATCTGTATCTTGGGAAAATCCCAACCCAATCCACAAAAGTGTGACAACTATGGGAGTACCTATCCACTGTCACCTCATATATACACTCCCCTTGCTTTAGTGATGATAAAATCACCACAAGGGGGGCATCTTGGTGACCCTAGGGGAATTGATATAAAAAGTGATATGATGACGATGAACACCCTTATAGGTCGATTTTGGAGATGATGAAAGGTTCAAAGATGAGTCTTGTGAAAGGAAAAATGATTGTCATGTGTTGAATACCTGCAAAACAATGTTAGCCCTACCTGGAACAAAACAAACGATAGATGTACAAGCCTTAAACCAAAGGGGATCAAGAAAGAAACCTTGTTGTCCCAAATTGCAGTAGTATGGAAATATATAGATCAACAATAAAATATGTCAATAGCTACAAACTTAGCCATACAAAATCTAGTACAAGATATCAGAAATAAAGCTAGCAATGACTAGTCAAACTTTCAATGTTTAAAGCAAGACTTTGGTGGCTTTAAGGACGGTTTGTTATGTGTTATCAACAAATTATTATGAAATCCAAGTGGTTGTATCAAACAACTGCTATAGCAACAAGATCGAGCGAGATAAATCAACAAGTAAACCACTCAAAAATTAGCTAATAACTAGTAGAACAATTAACAAGGTTTACAAGTGAATTTCAGCGGTAGAATAGTAAGCAAAGATTGAAAGAAGATATGTTTTATGCATCCCTAATGGCTGTATCATTTATTTGTAACAACAAAGAGAATACTTGGCTAAAGAAGACACCCTTAGGGAACAATAATGTTTATAACATATAGAATATATTCCAACTTAGACAATTGCAATATCTCAATGATTCGTGTATACCAATGCAATGATTTTATATCTCTAATGAAGATTATATTAGTGCCAAATCAATTGGGTTATGGAGTCTCTTTTGTAAGATATAGTCGTGTTACTTTTCTAGGGGTGTAAGCCTTTTTACTCCTTAGAGCAAACATAACTAGCAGGGTAAATTTGGGAGGGTGTAAGCTTTTATACTCCTCCTAGCAACCTTTGCAAAATAGCTTATTCAATGATAAAAAAGTAGACTTGATAGAGGGTGTATGCCTCTATACTCCTCCAAGGGTTTAAACAAGTTAAAGCTTGAAGAAGAAAAACAAACAAAACAATAAAATAGATGCATAAATTCCTTACCAATTCCAAAAATAGCATGAAGAAAATCCTTCTTTATCAAGAATATTCCACCAAAAATACCAAGAACAAGAATCCAAAAGATAGCGCCTTGCTTTCTTCACCAATAGACATGTACTAGCATCACAAAGAGAGATTCAAGAGAGATGGAACAATTTTTCCAAGTAGGGCGAGAATTTCAGCCAAGAGAGTATGTAACTCTCAAGTGAGTTGTGCTAAAATGAAGTGCGAGGTGAACAATATTTATATGAGGTCACCTAAAATAGTTTGTACACATTCATAATTTGAGGAGGCCTACCTCACAAATTTTCCTTCCTAAAAAACACTTTTTCCCAAATTAAAAATTACAATGAAGAAAGCCCTAAAATGATGATGTCACTCCCTTGAGAAGTGACGTAGGGGCATAAAGAGAAAAACGTTGAGCTTTTTGAGGAAGTTGTTGAGCCTCCCAATGCCAAATGTCAATGTGCTAGGCTCTTCTTTCAACAAACATGACATATCATCATCAAACACTTTGCACCACCAAACCTTAGCCTTCCAAGTGATGACGTCATGCCCCAAAAGTGAAGTGTGTGGCCTCCAAAGAAAAGCATTGGGGCTAGGAAGGTTAGCGAGTCACCTCTAGTGGATAATCAAATGCCTGCAAAGGAAACATCCTGCATCCAAGATGTCCCAATAAATGGTGTATGACATTCACCCTATGGTCTTCATGGCCCCATGAAGACCCAAGCAAGGCTAGTTCCTCCACAAGTATACACCAAGCAAGGTCCTACAAAGACAAGTAAATTCACCCTCCAAAGGTCTCAAGTCATATGTATCATGCCAAGTAAATCACATTTAATACAAGAAATATTTAAACATGTGCATCAAATCTACCCTTTCAAATCAAACAAGTGCTCAAAGACCCTATGCAATTTTCCAAATTTAGATATGGGAGGGATACCATAATGCCCTATTGGGTGAACCAATTCCTCAAGTAGGGGATGTTCCCAAGGAGAATCCTCTCTAGGTTATGTAGTGAATGTGAGGTGGATGGGGTTAGACTTCTAGTTATGGGGTTTCATGACATACAAGGGCTCGTATTGTTTCATTTATGGGTGCCTTTGTTGAGTTCTATCCACATCCTTTTCCTCTTTTTTTTAAAGCCTATTTTTCCAAGCCCTTATTAGGAACTCATTTTGCATGTGTTTCTAAGTTCAAGACAGTAAGGGGCATTGTTATCCCTAAATTTTGCACTAGACTACAATAGGGAAAAGCTAGGGCACCTTAGTTATTGCAATAGTTGTTTGGTTTGAATTATGGATCAGGTAGTTGGATAGGTTGGAAGGTTGTAGGTCTGGTCACAATATTTCAATTAAGTTTGAATAATCAACAATGCTTCATTTAGTCGAGGGCATTCACACCGATAAAACAAATAAATAGATAGTTGGATATAGAGGAAAAAGTAAAGGAAACATATAACACAACAACAATATGTTCACTTATGCTAGGAAGATTTTGAAGTTTAAACTAATATCTTAAACCTGAAACAAGTATTTGGATGCAACTTTCCAAAAACATGGAATTTAATAATAAATCATTGACTAAAATCAAAACTAAATCAAGAAGAAATCAATGCTTTACCAAAATTTCCATTGCATTCAAATAAGAAAAGCAAAATGAAGTACATAGATTGACAATATGACCATCAAGATGTTTGATACCTTGGGTACAAAGTTTTGCATGTTTTCACCTCTTCAAACAACTTTCTAGACTTTCCCCTTCTTTTCAATCCAAAAACCAAACTTCTTACTTCCTTCCAAAAGGAAGAAGAAGAATCCCCCTGTCTTCATTGATAATTATTGCTTAAATAGAATTAAAAAACATGATTCAAAGTAAAAAATTCAAATTGACATCCTAAATGAAGGGATCTAATCCCAATTCTGCAGCACAAGATCATGATCTAATCTCCAAGTCGAATTGATGAGATGGGAGTTGTGTTGACTGGGTGTCTTTTCAGGAAACAAAAATTGGCTAAATCTGGAAAAATCCTCTTCAAAGATCCTCCTGTATCTCCTAAAACGCTTCTAATTTCTGGTAATGGACCATTTGATACTCAATTTGGCTCATTTTAAAAAAAACCCATGTTTCATATTTTTGAAATTCATCTTCGTTTGGTCATAAAATGGGCCCGAAGTTGACCTCAAAAACGGTCGCGTACAAGAAATTTTGTTGGAAATTACTATAATGTAAGTGCTACTGAATGTATTGTCTTTTTGTAGCGTATATCCAAAAGAGATGTGATTTGAGAATTTACAAATAAAGGAGGAAATGGAAGGAATATAGCCTCATAACCTTCAGATCTATTTATACTTCAAGACCCACAATTTTCAAAACTGGGCAAAAAGTAGACCTACCAGTTTTTCTGTAGCCCAATTGTAATTTTAAAAAACAGGAGCACTACAAAAGCATTTCTTTTCTGTAGCGTGCATTTATGTATCAAGTAACATTTGACCTCATGACATTAAAGAAACCTCCAAATAAGGTTACTACACCAAGACCATCCATGTGACCATGCAAATCATATGAAAACATTTTAACCATGCCTTACTAGAAACAAGAAAATTAATTCAAAGCAAAGAAAAATCATAAGTCAAGGATAAATAAAACATAAATAAATATGGAGCAAGTAGAGGATATATTAAGCTTGGAAAAGGGTTTAAAGATTTGAATAGGCTTGGTAATAGGGGAGAACTTTAGCTAATAGGTTAAGGTACTAACATTGGTTCCACCTGGGGATGATGTTCTCTTTGTGATACATCAAGAACTGTAGACCTTTTGCCATTTTTCATTCATGTTCCTGAATTCTACAACCACGCTGAAAACAAACCATTCACTATAAAACCAATTTTCCAACAAACTGAAAACTACTTGTATCCATGTCTCCATTGGGCTAGCCTCTCCCTCTAAAGCAACTCCCTCCCTCTATCCCTTTTGTGGGCAAATGTAACAGTGAATAACTCCTTTGTTCTCAATCCCCTACTTTCCCTCTTCAAAATAAGCAAAAACCTCCCGAAAAATCCAAAAATATACCTTCTTAGTCGATATTTTCCCAATATATTGCGATATTTTCATAATATCGCAATATATTCAAAATTTGAAAAAACATGATTTTTTCTAGCAATAATATCGTCGAGCTAAGAGAATCGCATTATTGACGATATATTGTCAATATTTGCAACACTGGTTGAAACCTATAACAAAATAGTTGCAAGTGAAATATTAACATATGAGTTGCATGAAACATGGAAACGTGTACTAGTTTCAGAAACAGGAACACTTGGAAACTCAACCCGCACAAAACAGGTATGTGTGTGTGGGGGGGGGGGGGAGNGGAGGTCGAGTGGGGTGTGGCAAGGGGCAATCCTTGATGAGCCTGTGACCATCCCTATGGATAGTAATTTTCGAACATTTAGCCCTCTATATAGTCATGACAAGTTGGAAGAAAGAGGTAATTTGAGTGAGTATCATGGAGGTGCACTAGAGCATACATCTAAATGTAACCACCTCCCTAGTGAACATCACCAAGAACCTATGATCAAGGTATCTAAAGAATACAAAAAGTAAACCCCCTGACAAAGATAAAATAATAAATAAATGTTATTATGAATACTATAGCCATAGATCTCTCACACTTCATAGATCACCATAGGGACATATTTATAGCACTCCGAGTTAGTTAGTTGGTTTAAAAACCTAACCCCTAGTCAGGACAAGTTGGAAGAAAGAGGTAATTTGAGTGAGCATCATGGATACACTAGAGCATACATCTAAATGTAACCACCTCCCTAATGAACATCACTAAGAACCTATGATCAAGGTATCTAAAGAAGACAAAAAGTAAACCCCCCAAAAAAGATAAAATAATAAATAAATGTTATTATGAATAATATAGCCATCGATCTCTCACACTTCATAGATCACCATAGGAGACATATTTATAGCACTCCAATTTAGCTAGCTGGTTTGACAACCTAACCCCTAACCATAACCTCTAATAATACACTGACCACATATAAAGTGACATAAGTATTTGTGTATCCTTTGTTGAGATTCACAAGAGTGAGGAGGATGAAATAGCCAACCAACAAACCCTAAACCCTGAAAAAAACAAAGGAGGAAAAACACTAGGGCGGTATAGCATAAAACTCGTGAAAAATATGCTAGCGTTGAACCATAAGTGCACTAGAGAGAGAATCACCAAGTGTGATAGAGAGAGAAGACCACAACCATAACAACCAAGAACAAAAGAGAGAGAAATAAATAAAGGTGCCTGTTATCCCCAGTTTAGGGATTACTAAGGAGATTATGTCTTGAGGCCCATAGGTCCTAGACATGGAGTACTGAGAGCCAGATCAACTTGAGCATGGCCCTGGAGGGACCATATTTTCTTTTCTTCATTGCCTCCACCTTGTCAACAACAACAACATCCATCACCTCGGCCTAGTCCTGTAGCAGAAGTGGATCTTTCTCCATGAGGTAATGAGTCTGAGTATCATGGTATGTCTCACTCCGATTCTCAAAATCTTTGAATATGTGCATTTAATTCTTTTTGTTTCTAACGAGTGCTTGGATCTTATGCCTATACACTTGACCATATCTAGGGGGAATGACATGATGCCCTAGTAATCTTGTTCCCATAGGTTTTGAGTTTCCACTGGGGGGATTCATGAGAAGCCATCATCCACTCCCACCATACTTACCACTTTCCATCTTTCTCCCGCTCATCCATACCATTAAATTGGTCCAAGAATTGGGTTGAAAAAATATTTAAGGGTTGTACCTTACCTTGTGGGAAGAAGGGGCTAAATGCCCAGAGGGTAAAAACAACTAGAAAAAGATAGAAGCCAAAGAATGAAACCTCGATATGCTTCACCTAGGGATCCCCGAGAAAGCAGTAAAAGGATTCTCAGCAAGAAACATATGGACCCATATAAAAATGATAAAACAAGACCTAGTTAGAGGATAGGGGGTCTCATCACGAGCCAACCTATTAGGTCCATGGGCATGTAGCGGTATGACACTACCAACAACTGGTCACCACGCTAGGGTAGTGGCTCTTGGTGGCATAGCCAAGAGAAAGGGGGTCTCATCATGAGCCAACCTTCTCATTTCTGTGAAATGCTTGTGGGTAACATTGCCACCACTGGGCACCACGCCAGGGCAGTGTCCCCTGACTAGCTTATTGAAATAAAAAGCAATAAGAATATTGATAAAAGGAATGAATGGGCTTGGAAACATTTGCATCCATGACAGGTGCAACTCAACCTCTACAGAGGCACCCACAGGTAAGCCATTCATTTCCCTGCTATCATTGCACCCCTTGTCTACCCTTACCACCTCATCCATTCACATGGCTTGGATTTGATTTCTCCTGGAAACACCCCACATCTAGTGAGTATTAGTCTAATAGGATGCCCCGTCACTTCCTCCAAACTTGGCTTGCAGATTAGTATAATGATTTTGAGCACTTGACTGGGTAAAAGGCATTTTATGCACATGTTTAATAATATTGATGATTAGATGTGATTGACATTGCTATGATCCCTGTGACTTATGAGCTCATGGAGGGCGTATCTGTTGATGTGCATGATCATACCCGACGGACAAGTACAATTATGGATAGGTACACATGGGGAGATGATTAGGAGGATGTTCCACCAGAGGCAACCCAACAGACCTATACCCAAGGGGGTTGTGCCCTTTCCACTAGGACATTGGCCTTGGAAGGCCCATGACATCACCCAAGACATCTTATGATGTCATCCAACGATATGGAGGTTTTGGGAGACAGTTGTGGCACATTTGGCATGTGTGCCATGTTCCTGAGGCCCAAGGAGGCCTAGCGTTTTCTCTAGGAGCCCAAGGTTTCCCTAAAAAGGGCTAACGTCACCCTAAAAGGGAATGGTGTCATCTTTATTTGCTTGATTAGGGTTTTAATTATGACATTTAATGTAAAACAATATTATTATGTATTTTTGGCCTTGTCGACCTTTTGTGACCTAAATTTAAATTAAGGTCATTGGTATGGTATAAGTAAGAGAGATAAAAACTCTCTTTTATTCATCATCGTTGACTCACCACTTGGTGAGGTCTGAAATTTTCGTCCCTTATTAGGGTTTTGGTTGAAATTGTGGCGCACTTGTTGAAGGAGGCTCTTTTTGGTGATTTTTTGGCAATTTTCTTGGTGGAAGGTTTATAACTAAGGTTTGGCTTGATGAATGCTTGGTAAATGTAAGTGAATTTTTGCAATCCTTCCCTTACTTGAATGGTTATAGTACTTTACTTGCATTTTATTAATGAAATTTGCTGGAATAAACCCTAGGAAATAAGCACATGTTGGTGTCCTTATTTTAATTCCCTACTAGATTATGCCAACGAGCCATTTTTGGCGTTGAAGACATTTCTAGGGCCTTGCCATTGCAACACCCTACCCTTGTACCTCAACTTAGCCATTTTTACTTTGTCATTGAGCTAAAGGAGGAGGAAAACACACTAAGGCCCAGGGTTACTACACCTTAGTGAGTCGTTTTCCCCTAGGGTTTTATGGTTGAATCCCTGGCTTATCAACACTTCGCCATCAATTTCCTCTTGTCTTTGGCCCTATTATTATCATATTGTTTCTTCAACTCTTGCTGCTATTTTTGACTCCATTTTCCCTATGAATGCACTAGTCTTAAACCTCTTGTGTGAGTATTTGATCACAACCTCCAAAATCTTTGAACAATTACTAACATACTCTAACCCTAGCTTAGATTGACTTGCTAACCCTATTTCTGCTATTATCCATTTGATTTATAGTCATACTTTGCAACAATTTATGCTTCTTTAAAGCAATTGAAAGATTGGTTAAAGCCTAGTAGTCTTTGCTTCTAGTGAATGTTGATATTGTGAAATTGATGATAAATCGTTCTTGCTAATTTTGAAGCTTCTTAAGCATTTATTGTGAAGTAACGTATTGTGATTATTGCTACTGTACATCATTGATTTGCTTCATCAATATTATCAGTCAATTTCTTTATTTTGAGAAAGTCCTTGATTATATGAAGTACTAACCAAGAAGTGACCATGCAAATATAAGTTTTATGTTGTCTTGTTCCAGGCAGGTACATCTCTGGTTATTATTATCCTTTATTTTTTGTTTAGTCAAACTTTCTGATCGGTGGTGACTTGTGAGAGGGAAACCTATAACTTAGCCTTTACCCTTTGCCTTCCCAAAACTCCAGGTCATCGGGGACGTCTCCCCTGGGCCTACCACCCTAAACATAAAGAGATATCCTATTGAGGTGACAGTGATAGGATAGTCTCCAGTTACGACAATTTGGCTTCTTTTACCTTTCCTTTACATCCAAGTACAAATTGTGCGATAACAGTTCCCATAGGCTAATCACTTGTATAAATAATGAAAGAATGAGAGTGATCACATGATGTGAAATACAAATAATATAGGGTTTATTTATACCCATCTCAAGTAGTTGGGCATTGTCCCCGAGAGGGGTTATTGACCCACATAATTAACCTTTATTGACTAGATGGACCTTAGCCAGACCTAATAATAATGAGTACATAAAGTTGGTCTGGTTGAAAGTGAAGCTTACATCATTTTCAACATTCCCCCTTAAGATAAACAAGAGGCCACATATGGAAAATGGGGAATACAAATAAGAGTGGATTTATATATACCCAACTCAATACAAAACGATCATAGCCAAAATACAAACAAGAGTGGGTTTATAAATACCCAACACACTATAGGGTCAATCGTAGTTGAAATACAAATGAGAGTGAGTTTATAAATACCCAACTCAATATAGGGTCCAGTCATGGTCAAAGAAGATTAAACCCATGTTATCAACATCCACTCTTAATCTGATCAAGGGAGCTTGGAAAGAAGGCATTACATTACAAGAGAGCATCCCCCTATAATATTGAACAAGGGCCACAATTATAAGATATTACATATTATCCCCCCTGAATGCCATAACTCCCACACCAATGTGTTTCCACAAGATGGTGAAAATGACCTCTAGCTAAGGTATAATGAAGATGTCGATAAGTTGGATTGCTAAAGTACAAATGATTGGCACAAGTTGTCCCTAAGAACGAAGTTGTTGAATATGGTGCATCTAGAATGGACCAACATCATATTGTCAAGAGAGATCAACTAAAACATGCTAAGAATCATCTATTTGTCCAAAAAAGGGAGTGCTTGAGGAAGCACTTGTAGAAGGTATGTCCATAAGAGGAGGTACATCAATCTATGACAAAGAGAGATTGAGAGTCATCCGCTGAAGAATTCTCAGTAAGTCATGGGAAATATCTTGACAAACCATGAGTGGAAGCTTCGTCAAAGATTGCACCTCTTCATTCAATCATTCGATGAGTGGAAATGAGCCTTAAGCTAAGTGCACGACCACGTGTTCTTCAAACTGCTACTTGTTCCTCAAGTTTTTGAAGGCATGTCCCTTCTTGTAAGGTACTAGATCTATTATAATAGTTGAAAACAAATATATTGCAGAGAATAACAATGGAACAAAACAATAGATGAAACCACATCACCAAAATAATACCTTTATGGATAGGAAACAATGCTCACTTGCCTCTTTGAAGGGGCAACCTCCAACAGAGCAGTGCTCTATTACAATAATTCTCAATACAAAACTTCTCATGACTCCTACTCTTATTTATACTAATTCTATCTTCTAAATATCATTCTAGAGGAAGATCCTTCTAGAAGTGGAAGCTTCTATTAGGTATTCTTACATTGACTTATTCCAATTTAATAAATAGGCCATATTAACTAATGTCGACCTTTATTACATGTAAACATATTATTCTATCTACATGAGGGGTTAGGGAGGTTAGGTACTTAACATGCCCTCCCCCTTGAAAAAGAGCCTTTTCCTCAACGCTTGAGATGAGGAAATTGTTGCAGAATGGTAGTCGACTCCCAAGTGGCATCTTCGAGGGTTGTATCTTTCCACTGCACTAACACTTACTCGATGGTGCATGAAATATCCCTGATCCCACTGATCAAGATATTTGCTACTGATCTAATGTTCTATCTCACAGATATGATACACTAGGGGTTTCTCGATGCGTTTTATCTTCAGATCTGATACTCTGGGGGTTTCTGGATGCATTTCAATTGTGTGTTTTAGATGTTTATGGTTATTGCATGTGCATGTTGTATATTTATGGTTTAAACATTATATAGAGGATGCATGTGAAAATAAAGAACATCAACTGCCCAATAATATGTATTATGTGACTCAAGCACGGAAATACAATAACATACTGGAAATATAGAGTATAGTAGTCAATTAGATCTCATGGATCATCACTGGAATACAAGAAAATAGCATAAAAATACCCGTTATCAGAAGATGAAGGTAGATCTGATGCATGCACGAATAGATCGACAAAATAGCCAATTCTGGAGAAGTACGGTAACCGTTACAAGCTGGAAAACTTGTCCAGAAGGTTAGACCGATCAAAATGAGCTGGAAACTGTCCCAATAGAAGCACCCTAGCCTCTAGACTGAAATGGATGAGTGTCGAATGTCAGATCTGGTCTGTAAGGCACTAGATCTCAACCCCTGGGGGGTTTTCACACCTCTTTGGACACTGGATGTGCCCCAAATGATTCTACCAACAGAATCAACTGCTATAGGACTCAAAATGATCATCTTGCCAAATACGAAACTAGGTTGGGAGGGTTTCCCTGGATCTTCTCTGTTGCTCTGTCTGTAACCTCAAATGTCCTGTCGGAAGAGCTGCGCCCTAAATGGCTGGATGATGCGCCCTGTAATATTCCACCATCAGAATCTAATGGAAAGTGGCTCAATATAAGTGCCATGGCTGGATCTCAACTGGGTTGGAAGGAAAATACAATCTGAGCTCAGACCTCGTGCAGCTCCACAAACCCTCAATCTGACTTGCGCCCTCACTGGTTGAGTTGCACACACTGCAACTGGATACTCCTGAATAGCACGATGAAATACCTGGATGGTATCTTCGATGGGCTAGGGTGTGTTTCTCAACATTGAAATCGATAAATGGTGGTGGTTTCCCCCAGAAATCCACAAAATAGTAAAGTCGACTCTCTTCCTCCTCTGGGAACTCTCAACATCAAATCATAACAATGCATAATGAGGAATTAGGTCAAATTCCTTCCTTTATACTCTTCCCAATATAATTAACCATTGACCTCACTTAAGCTAGGCGCTTTTCCTCCTAAGGTGAATAATTAATTAATTAAGTCCCCCTTTATCACCTTTTCATTCTAATTCTTCGTTGACTTAGGCTTAAGTGACTTTTCCTATGCTTTTTGGCTTAATTCATCATTTAGCCACCAAATCACCCTTATTTCTCCTTTTTTTTCCTTGTTTGTGCCTGACTATAGTCTACGGGAATACATAGACTACTAAGTCACCCCCTGCTGGCCTACTCTTGGGAACGAGACATCACAGTCCTCCCTTCTCGAGATTGCTTGTCCTCAAGCAACATCAATCCTGGGTGCTGCAAAATATGCTCTCCCTCCCATGTGGCATCCATCACTGGAAGACCCCTCCACGTAACCAAACACTCTCTGATGACCCTGCTCCTCAACCTGTGGTCTCTCTTCTCTAGTACCTCCTTCGGCACTAGCTCCAACTGACCCTCCTCATCCAAGGGTGGAAAATCCTCTGAAATACTAATCTGTTGTCCCATAACCTTTTTAAGGCAAGAGACGTGAAACACGTTATGAATCTTGCTACCCTCTGGTAGCTCTAGCTTGTATGCCACCTCGCTTATCCTCCTGATGACTTTGTATGGCCCATAAAACTTTGGCTTCAGCTTATCTGCTCTGCTCCTCTTCCAGTAGGATTGTCTGTATGGTTGTAATCGTAGAAAAACAAAATCCCCTACCTCAAAACTGCACTCGACTCTGTGCCAGTCTGCATAGATCTTCTGCTAGTTTTGAGTCATTTGTAAGTTCTTCCTCACTTCCTGTAGAACCCTTTGACTCTCCTCCACCCAGTCTTTGGCCCCTGGGACCTACTGTCCCCAAACACATTCTCCACAAAGGAGGGTGCATTGTATCCATACAATGCCCTGAACGATGACATCCTGATAGACATATGGTAAGTTGTGTTGTAGCAATACTCACCCATGTGTAACCATCTCACCTATGTGCGTTGTTTCCCCCCCACATAGTTCCTCAGATACCCCTCCACCCATTTGTTGACAATCTTTGTTTTTCCATCTGTCTGTGGATGGTAGATGGGACTCATAGCTAGCTCTATGTCCGTCAACCTGAAAAGTTCCTGCCAAAACGTGTTGATGAAGCACACATTTCTATCACTGACTATCTACTTGGGTAAACCATGCAACCAAACTACCTCCTTAAAAAACAACTTTGCTAACTGTATGGCCTTGTAGTCCATGGGTATGGCAAAGAAATGTGCAAATTTGGTCAACCTTTCGACCACAACAAATTTATAGTCCCTGCCCTGCACTTGAGGAAGGCCTGTAATGAAATCCATAGAAATCCTCTCCCATTTCTACTCTGGAATGGGTAGAGGATGTAGAAACCCTGCGGGGTGTGTCTGCTCAGACTTCTTCTGCTGACAAGTCGTGCACTCCTGGATGTGTTTCAACACATCATCCTTGAGACCCTTGCATGAGAATATCTCCCTGATCTACCTATATGTTTTGAAGTACCCCCGATGCACTGCTGTAGGTGAATCATGACACACATTCAGAATTTTCCCCTTCAGGGTAATTCTGGAACCAAGTAGATCCGGTGCTTGTATAAAATGACATCATCAAGAACCCAATATCTATCATCAACCACCCGTCCATCCATCACCTCATAAGAATTTTTTTTTTTGGAGTACTCCACCAACAAATGAGATTTCTAATCTGTACAAATGTCCATCATCGAACATCTTGCTGGTCTCTAGGACAAGGAATCTGCTACGATATTCCTTTTCTCCTTGACATAGTCAATGTCAAAGTCAAAGGCTTGTATCTTTGAGACCCACTTTTTTTTGTCTCTATCTGAGGTCTTTATGATCTAGGAAATACTTGAGACTGTTGTGATCAGCCTTCACTACAAATCTGTTGCCTACTAGATACTGACTGAATTTGATTAAGGCATGCATGATTGCTATAATTTCCTTGTCATAAATAGGATATAGTCTCTTCGACTTGTTGAGCTTCTTGCTCTAAAACAAAATGGGGTGCCCCCCCTGCATCAAAACTGCTCCAATCCCCACCCCTGATGCGTCGCACTCTAAGACAAATGACCGCGAGAAGTATGGAAGGGCTAGAATAGGGCATGTGCTCATAACCTCCTTCATTTTGTCAAATGTCTATTGTGACTCCTCTGTCCAATGAAAATCACCCTTATTGGTCAAGTCTGTGAGTCACGGTGCTCCCAACTGTGAAAATATTTTGACGAACCGCCTGTAGTAACTGCATAACCCAAATAATCCTCTTATCTCCATGAGGTTCTTGGGTTTTGGCCAATCCAAAATGGCCCTTATCTTTTTATGATGAGCTTGTACTCCTTTCTCACTAATGATATGCCCTAAGTACAATAGTTCTCTCATTCCAAATTCACATTTGGACTCCTTGGCATATAATGACTGTGCCTGCGTAATATCCAAGACCTCCTCCAAATGTGCCAAGTTCTCCTCCCATGTCTTGTTGTATATCGGTATATCATCAAATAATACCATAAGGTACTTCCTCAACTGTCCTCTAAAGATGTGGTTCATGCAAGACTGGAAAGTGGCCACTCCATTGGTAAATCCAAACGGCATGACCAAGAACTCAAAGTGTCCGAAATGGCATCGGAATATTGTCTTCTCAATGTCCTACTCCCTGATGTTGATCTGATGGTATCATGACCGTAGATCAATCTTAGTGAAGAAAACTGCCACATGTAATTCATCTATACGTGGAATGGGGTATCGATTCTTGATCGTTTTCTTGTTGAGAGCTCTGTAATCGATGCACATCCGTAACATGCCATCCTTCTTCAGTACCAGAACGACTGAAGATGCAATAGGACTCATGTTGGGCCTGATGTGCCGCATTGCAAGCAATTCTTTGATTGCTTTTTCAATCTCGTCCTTGAATTTATTGGGGTGCCTATAGGGTGCCATGATCACTAGTGTAGCCCCTAATTCTAACTCAATTGTGTGCTCAAATCCCCTGTCGGGTGGTTTCCTTGGTGGTATCGACCCAAATAATGGCTCATACTGACCCAAAATCTCTCTGATCTGTGGATGGTAATGCTCCCTACCCTCTGAATCCTTCCACGTGGTGATCAAACACTCTGCTGTGTAAGCCACATCACCGTGATGAAAGATCCGTTCCATCCTCTTTGTGGATATGGCTCAAGGTGCCCCTGTAGACATGCCTCTCGGCATAACTCTCGATCCACTGTCATCTCTAAAGCTCATGATCAACGTCTGATAGTTGAACCTGATCTTACCCAATGAATATAACCAATGCACCCCCAACACGACATTAGTATCTGATAGGTTAACTACATAGAAGGTGTCTATCAAGGTGTAGTTTCCTAGTTTGACCTCTAGGTCTGGGATCATGTCCAAACATGTCATCGTGTATCCATATGCCACTGCTATGTAGAATCCCTCAAACTCCTCAGTGCATAATCCCCTCCTGGCAACTAAGGATGCATATATGAAGTTGTGGGTGGCCCCACCATCAACTAAGGCTGTCATGTGCTGCCCCTGTATAAGGCTCTTTAGCCTGAGAGTTTTGTACTGGGGTACTCCTAAAAGGGTGGCTATGGTTCCCCCTTTCACCTCTCTATGAGGTTTTGTCTCCTCCTTGGGTCGTTCCCCTGCCGGTATCTGAGGTTTTTTTGGCTTCTTCTCTAGCTCCTGAGTGGTATCATCCTATGAATCACTATCTGCCCATGCCTCAATATCCTCATCCTCCTCCTCACTGCTTGATTCCACTTCAATGTAGTGGATTTGTCCCTTTCCTAGGAATCTATGCCCTGGGACCCAAGGGTCTATGCAAGAGAAGCAAATCTTCTTCCTCATCAACTCTCATCTCGTATCAAAATATAACTTGGGCTTACCCTTCCATTCCCTTTGAGGATTCTTCTGATCCTTGTCTCTTTGTGGTACAAAGGGTTTGGTAAAGGGTTTAGCTTTTGGCACGAAGTCCGAAAAATATCTAGTGCGTCGGATGGCATCCTGTAAGGTGTGAGGCTGCTATGCCTTCACCCATCCTCTCAAGGGTTCGGTGAGCCCTTCTGTGAATAACATGATCAACCAGGGATCATACGTATTTGTCACTGCCACTGCCACCCTCTGAAACTCTGAGATGAATGTCTCTGTTGTGCCAGTTTGTCTCAGTTGGGCTATATCTCTGAAATGGATCTCTGGATCCCTCTTGTCAAATCTATCCATGAGTCTCTCTATGAACTCTTTGTAGGAGGTGATGCGATTGTGGCCCAATGTCACCAATCCATGATAACACCACTCATGTGCCTCACCCTCCAAGTGTAAGGTAGCGAAACTAATGGCTTCTGACTCAATCATCTGATTGAGCTTGTAGTAGGTGTCTAGCTTTTGTACCCAATATCTAGTAGTGCATTTGGATGATCCATCGAAAGAAGGTATGGTGAGTTTACCAACTTTTCGGATCAAATCAATGTTATGCCCCTGCTGTGACCCTCCCCTCTGTGGCTCTCTAGGGCGATTCTTGAGTTTGAGTCCACAATACTCGACTAAGGTCATATCCTTATGGAAGTCATGGCCCAGTGTTGCATACTCCCTCTGATACTCTACAATGTCATTTGCGTGAGTGGGTGGTATCTATGCGATCGACATCTGTGCTGCTACCGGTGGTGCCCTATGGAAACTGGGAAACAAAGTTCAAGGAATACTACTTGCAGAGGTGTGTTTGCGAGTGGGTGACTGGGGTATACTGCCTGCCCATGAGTTCCCCTGTGCTGCATGTGGGGCTTGTGTGCCTAAGATGCCCACCATAGCCAATCTATCAGCCACCTTTGCCAAGGACTGAGACATGGTCCGTTGACTAGCTAACATATCAATGATAACCTACATGAAGGTTGCCTCTGGTTCCATGGGGGCCTTATCACTGCTCTTTGGTCACTCATATCTGTCTCCTAGCATCCTCTTTTCCTCGCACACAACCTCACGCTCTTCTCTTCTCTCTGATTCTTTGTGTGCCTCTTCCTCTTCCTCTGAACTAGGAGGGAAAGGAGGAAAGTCAGGCCTAGGCCTTCTTTCCTTGCGCCTGTTGTAAGTGACATATTTGTCACCTACGTGCTCACTACCATCTAGGTATTCTACTGTACTCGTTGTCTTTAATCACAGGCTGGCATGACTAAAGCTATGATACCACTGAAATATCCCTGATCCCACTGATCAAGATATTTGCTACTGATCTAATGTTCTGTCTCGTAGATCTGATACACAACTGGTTTCTGGATGCGTTTTATCTTCAGATCTGATACTTTCGGGGTTTCTGGATGCGTTTTATCTTCAGATCTGATACTTTGTGGGTTTTTGGATGCATTTTATCTTTAGATCTGATACTCTGGGGGTTTCTGGATGTGTTTCAGTTGTGTGTTTGAGATGTTTATGGTTATTGCATGTGCATGTTGTATATTTATGGTTTAAACAGTATATAGAGGATGCATGCGGAAATAAAGAACATCAACTGCCCAATAATATGTATTATGCGACTCAAGCACGGAATTACAGTAACATACTGGAAATATAGAGTATAATCATCAGTTAGATCTCATGGATCATCAATGGAATACAAGCAAATAACACAAAAATACTCGTGATCAGAAGATGAAGGAAGATTTGATGCATGCACGGATAGATTGGTAAAATAGGTGATTTCGGAGAAGTACGGTAACCGCTACAAGCTGGAAAACTCGTCTGGAAGGTTAGAGTCATCAGAATGAGCTGGAAATTGTCCCAATAGAAGCGCCCTGGCCTCTAGACTGGAATGGATGAGTGCCGGATGTCAGATATGGTCTCTGAGGCACTGGATCTCAACCCCTGGGGGGTTTGCACACCTTCTGGGACACTGGATGTGCCTCAAATGATTCCACCAATGGAATTAGGTGCTATAGGACTCAAAACAATCATCTCGCCAAATGTGGAATTGGATCGGGAGGGTTTCCCTGGATCTGCTCTGATGCTCTGTCTCTAACCTCAAATGTCATGTTGGAAGAGCTGCACCCTAAATGGATGGATGATGCATCCTCCAATATTCCACCATCAGAATCTGATGGAAAGTGGCTCAATCTAAGCACCCTGGCTGGATCTCAACTGGGTCAGAAAGAAAATGCAATCTGAGCTCGGACCTCGTGGATCTCCACAAACCCTCAATCTGACTTGCACCCTCACTGATTGGGTTGCATACACTGCAACTGGATACTCTTGAATAACACGGTGAAATACCTGGATAGTATCTCTGATGGGCTAGGGTGTGTCTCTCAACAAAAAAATTGATCAATGGTGGTGGTTTCCTCTAGAAATCCACAAAACAGTAAAGTCAACTCTCTTCCTCCTCTGGGAACTCTCAACATCAAATCATAACAATGCATAATGAGGAATTAGGTCAAATTCCTCCCTTTATACTCCTCCCAATCTAATTCACCATTGACCTTACTTAAGCTAGGTGATTTTCCTCCTAAGGTGAATAATTAAATAATTAAGTCCCCCTTTAGCACCTTTTCGTTCTAATTCTTCGTTGAGTTAGGCTTAAGTGACTTTTCTTATGTTTTTTTGGCTTAATTCATCGTTTAGCCACCAAATCACCCTTATTACTCCATTTTGTTCCATGTTTGTGCCTGACTATAGTCTACGGAAACATATAGACTACTAAGTCACTCCATGTTGGCCTACTCTTGGGAATGGGATATCACAATGATAATATGTCAAGGTGTACTTGCTCGAAACAAAGAAACAAGAAACTATATATATTTGCAAGTACACTTGCTGGTTAGCACTTCATATCACAATGATAATATGTCAAGGTGTACTTGCTCGAAACAAAGAAACAAGAAAATATATATATTTGCAAGTACACTTGCTGGTTAGCACTTCATAAAACCATAGACTTTCTCAATAAAAATCAATTGGTTGATAATGATGAAGTAAATAGAAAATTATAACAACAATATTTATAAGGCAATACTTTGCATTAAATGCCTTGAAATAGCTTCAAAATGACTAAGAATCATCAAACATTGAAATCATAATACTAGCATTTATTAGAACCAAACAAGACAGTGTATAAATCAACCTTTTCAATTGCTTTTAGAAGCTTTTAATGCTGCAATTAATGGTTGTAGCTTACTTTAGTAACAACAACAATATTGTTAGTAAGTTAGGGTATTCTAGGGTTAGAAATGGTTAGTAGGAAGCTCAAAGAATAGGTTTTGATGGTTTTTTTGATCAATTACTCAAAAGAGGACATAGACTAGTGGTTTTAGGAAAAATGGAGTCAACGATGTGGAAGCAAATGTTGAAGAGAAATAATGATAATAGAGAGTCAAAGACAAGAGAGAGTGATAGATTGGAGTGTTGGTAACCCAAGGCTCCAATTATCAAATCCTAGGGGAAACTAGCTACTAAGGTGTATGTAACTCTAGGCCTTAGTAGATTTCCTCCCTCTTTAACTCAAAGATGAAGCAAAAAACCGGCTAAGATGAAGCAATGGATACTAAGGTGTTGCAATGACAAAGCCTTAGCACATGCTTCAAGAAAAATGGCCTTTTGACAAAATCTAGTAGGTGAAGGCTTTTAAAGCTAGGACAATAACATGTGCTAGTCTTCCTAGGGTTTAATCAAGCAATTTCATAATTTTGAATGTAAATGCAAGATAAATAAGACTATAACCATTCAATTAAGAAGAATTTCAGAAATATCACTCACATACACCAAGAATCGTCAAGAAAATCCCTAATTGAACACATCCACCAAGAAACTTGCCAAAATACTCCAAATTTAGCCTTCCTCAACAAGTGTGCACTTAGGGAGATTGGTTTGAGTTTGGCACTAAGTACTTGTTATCCACCAAGTTGCACTAGGATGGACTTGCAGATGAGCCACCAAAGATTGAACTATGACTTGTTCAAAATTCAGAGTTCAGAAGTTCAGTAGGCCAATATGGTCCTTTTTCAACCTTTTTCAAATTTTCCATACTCGGGGAATTGTAATAAGAGATGTTGCATGATAAACTTTGTAAAAGGTCTTAGCCACCTAAGACTTAGACATGAGTTGTTACTCTGGAGTATTTTTTTTACTTGTGAATTATATTCTGTTGTCTAAGCAATTTATAATTTCTGAGTTTTTTCACTCAATTTCTCCAAAGCTGGAGTATATACTCATGGTTAGACCTTAGCATGGTTCTAATCCTAGTGTCTAATGTATATTACCATGCTAAACATTATCCTAAAGTTTTATGGAAATGTGCTAAGCCCCCCTTAGGATTTTTTAATTTTTTCAGTTAATTAAATTTTTTTCGTAAAAGAAATTTTTTTAATTGTAATTTGAAGTTGTAATAAAAAGTGGTACTACGAGGCTTCATATGCCTTGGGGGTGCTCAGTTTTTGACCTAGAGCACCCATTTTACCTGTATACCCACTTTTGTGAGTGAAATTCGTGATTTTAATCACTTAAAATTTAATTTTACTCACAAAACCCAAAAAAGACATAAAAAATAAGGAAAAATCAATAAATGTTATTTCTTGGGAAACATGTCGGAAACATGTTTTGACATGTTTGAAGTCAAATAAATCTTGAAAGGCTATGTGTCAACTAAAGGTGAGTTCCTATTGGTTGAAGAGTGAGTGAGATGACTTCCTTAATTGTTTAGAGCATGTGGGCAAAGAAGAGGTGTGCCCCTCTTGAGAGGTGGCACATTCTTAGAGAGGGCAGCCTACCTCTTGAGAGGTGGCACCCCTCTATCCCCTTCCCACTCTCCACTTGTCATCATTTTTGGTTGTGGGAGAGATGGAGGCCCATACCTCACCACTTGGCCACTTCCCTCTCACATGTGGTGCGCCCTCTCCTCCACTTGGTGCGCCCTCCTCTCTTGGGATTGTCACCCTCTTGCTATTTATACAAACACTCTCTCCATTGTAAGCTAGTTGGAATTGGGGAGTCTTTCTTGTGGTTGTATACTATTGCAATACTTTTCATTTGGAATAAAGAGACTTTGGAGTTCAAGAAGGTGTGTTATAGATGTGTGTGGATGCTTGATGTCATTTGTGCTTAATCTATGAGGTAATACCTGTCTAATTTCTTCTTTTGATTTGTTAATTTGGCCTTTTGTAGGGTGTTATCACTCTATAGGATAGGATTTATATAGCTTGTTTTTAATCCTACTGTTCATTTATATTTAGAGGTTTTGATTTGTATGCATGTTTAGGTTAACTATCATACTCTTAAAGTCCCTTTTATAGGTGACACCAATTTTTGTTAACAAGTTTTATTGCAAGATTTTAAAGCTCACAGGTTTTCATAGCTTGGAGTGGTGATTGAACTCGGTTGTTTCTTCACAAATTCAAGGATCTAAAGACTTAGTTCCTCCTTAATTCATCTAAAGACTCCATTGCCCAAGGGTTCCATGGCTACAAGTTTCTTCCTTCTCTCAAAAGAAACTCTACTTTTTTTTTGTTACTTGGTTGCATGCAAGTGCTTAGATCTATCTTTCATTTTAAATTCTGAATATTTAAGTTTGCATGCATAAGATAAACTAGATCTAAGTTTGTACTTTCAAGTTACATCTAATGCTTAGATCTAACATAGGAAAAGTCTCATTTTAGCATGTTTTTCTTTCAAAATTTTTAGAGGTTAAAAGGTAATTATTTTCTAAAAGCTTTCACTTTCATATTTGGAAAATTAAGTGCCTTTATATTGTTGTTTTAAAACAACAAACAAACACCCTAAGGAGACAAGCTTTTTAGCTTGCTCTTCTTAGTTCATTTTGCTCAATTTACACTAGTTTTACTTAGTCATTTTGGGGCTTTCCAACTAATAACCAAATACACTTCCAAAGTGTTTTTGGCCATCTTCTGTCTTTGTTTATTTGTTGTTTTGTGCAGGTTTTCAAATAGATAAGAGGAAATTATGTCCATTTTGGGCGGCTTTGGAACATTCGGGACCCTCGGAAGCACCCCTTTTTTCAATAAACACTTGTAAAATATTGTAAAGATTTGTGACCCCCCTAATGAATGGTCACAAGTCACTCCAATAAATATTTGGGTAATTTCATTAATAAAATCAGTGGGGCTACAAGCTCCCACTCTTCATCCCCCCTAGGGGAAACAATGTTCTTGGTGATTGTGTCATTTTTGCAATTTTAGCTTAGAATCAATTTTCACACCTAAGCATAAGCTAAAGTTAATCTTTTTATTCACCACAAAGCACTATAGTCTCACATAAACGATAAGGTTAAAATAAATTACAATCTAGTTAGTTTCCCTTTTTTCAAAGTAGAACATTAATTGCTAGTTTAGATTTTATTCTATGCAATTTCTTTCTTGTTTAAAATAAACAAATACCCTCAGCTCCCAGTGTTCTTTCTGACCCTTCCAGTTGTGATCTTGTATCGATCTTCTAGGAGTAAATTTCATACACGCTGGGCTAGTCAGTGGTGATAGATTAATAGGGAAATCCTTGAGAAACTTTGCTTTAGTGGAAACGTAAGAGAGTTTGTATAAGATATCTCACGAGAACTTTGAGATCTAGGTTCTTCCTGTCGGATATCCAAAATTATCTTGGGATTGTGTGAAAAATCAAAGGGAACTCCCTGTTGGATATTTGACAAGCTCAACCTCCACTTTAGAGATGTTCTTTGAAGGGCCAAATCTAGATTAGTTCAAACAATTTATTTTCCTACAAATAAAATTTACCTCATTAACCTACTATCAATAAATATAATAAAATACATGATCTACATTTCCCACGATACTTTTAAGTCAATGGTCTCAATTCTACATTTACAAAGCCTTTTGCTTCAAAGCACTTTACTTTCAGTCATTTATTTTGAAGCACTCATTTTATTTTACTTGCATCTATTATCTCAAGTATCCTTTTTATGCAAGTATCTTTTATGTATCTTGTGGTGGTTAATTGATCTACGTTCTTAAAGTATATTTACTTCATATATTGGTTAAATGCAATAAACTCCTATAACACTAGTTTCTTAGATCCGATTTAAGCCTTAGATTATTTTCTTAGGGACTACCCCCCTTGGCTTTGCTAGGAGTTGGCCTAGACGGAGGCGTTGAGCATTAGGTGACAACAAATTAACTCTAACTTTCCCCCAAGGATACACTGAGTGATTGAATATTTCTTCCATGTTTCCCAGGTGTGTATAAAGGCGGCAAAATTTTCGGTAACGTTGCTGGGGATAAATCTTTCTATTCCCGAAGTACGACTTTTTTTTTTTTTTTTTTCNTGTTTGATGCTTTTGGTTTGTTTAGAATAAACTTGATCATCTAGTGACTCCACTTCAAATAATTTGACAAAGTATTATGCAAGGAGGAACTCATGGTTTTCTTAGCTTCATCCTTGAACCGAAAAGGATTTTTTGGTGGAGGCTAGCCAAACTTTCTTCTTGTAGGATCCTTATTAATTTTTGGGTCCCAATCCATTTCTATTAGACTTTTCTGCTTTTAATAAATTTAGTTTAGAAATGGGTGATCTTTATAGACCTATTGGTTTTTGTGCAATAAGTGGTTATCCACATGTGATTCCAAAAAAAGCAATTGAAAATTTACCATGTTTTCAAAATAATAATGTTGTTGATGCTAGATGTCATGTTAAGAAGGTTTCCCTTTGCTTTAATGAATGGTGTTACAATGCCTTATATGTTTTGGAGTTAATTCACACACACCTAAGATTTATTTTTCCTAAGGTTTTTCCTTGTTTATTAGTCATAATTAGTCATTATGCAGTCTCCTATAATTTAGGGGAGAATATTCCACCTGGAGAATATTCTTTTTCAGTTGACACTTCAGTTTGACTAGTTGAGTTGGTTTTAGATGCTGCATTAGTTTTGTCACTGTGAAACATTGGGATAATCACCATGCTAATTCGACCTTGCCTTGGTATCATCACCAGAGTGGGGCATTAGCCTTGATTCCCTAAGTTAACTCCTCACTACTCTCTATTGAATCAGTTAACTGAAGACTAGTTGACTAGTTAGGTCAACTAGGTGGTAGTTCACTCCCATAATTGCCCGAGAGGCTAGACTAGGTGAAAGTTCACTCCCGTAACTAATGGTGTGTGTCCAGATCACTCTATACCACCACTATGGTGCATTGGTTATCCTCCAGTCGAATTCATTGAGTTATACAGAGTAAATTATGTGTAAATTATTCATTATTCAAAATGGTTAATGAGAATTCTTTCATTCTTTCTCTCCTTCTTCTTATTTCTCTTATTCTCTTTGCAAATGTGTGTATTAATGTTTATTTAGATCTATTCTGTGTGGTTTCAACACATTTACATGGTATCAGAGCCGACAGAATGCTAAGCAAAAGCTACACCAATTTTTTTTTGCAGGTACAAAATATTGAAGACAACAGAAAGATTGATTTCCAAAAAGAATTCATTCTTACACCTTACAACTATTTTGCATGGAAGGAGAAAATATCCATACATCTCTAAATCATAAGGTTGTACAGATTAACCTTGAATATAGATACAGAACTGACATCATCCATAGAAAATTCCAAGTACTTAAATCACATGGACGAGGCACTCAGAACAATTTGTAGTCTTATTTCTCCTGATCTCCTTTTTCATATATCTTTCTGTAAGACTCACAATGAATCCTGGACCACCTTGGAAGGGCTCTTTGGAAAACAGGATGAGATGAGGGGACACATGCTGGAGGTGGAGATACTCACATTGGATCCAAAAAGATTTGAGAATATCCAATATTTCTTTACAAAATTCAAGGATTTATTGTTGCAACTCAAAGCTTGCGGGGTTGATAAATTGAAGGAGGAGAAACAAATGGTTCTCACCATTCTCTCCAATATTGGTCCTGGATTCTCTGTATTTGTATCTACATTCCATACTATTAGATTCTCCTCTAGAGGCACCTGGAAGATGCCTTCTCTTGAGGAATTTATCGAATCCCTAACACAAGAGCAAATCAAGATCATCAACATGGGCACAATCAAAGGCCCAAGGGCGCATGCACTCACTGTGCATGATGGAAACCACAAATATAAAAAATATAAAGATAAATATAAATGAAAATATCATGCACATCTGAAAAAGGAAGGGTACACAAAACCCTTCATCGATGCCTCCGGATCCAAAGGAGAAAAGGAAAGAAAATGAGAGAAATGCACATACTGTCACAAAGGATTCCATTTGGAATCCACATGCATGAAAAAAAAATAGATATGATGTCTCAAATATTTCATCAAAACAACCTTGGATATCACATCCTCGAGGGTGCCAAGAAGAAGAATCCAGAAGATCCGAATTCAAAGAAAGACAATTCTAGCCATGCCTTGATTTCCATCAACTCCTCTCCCGATGCTTGGATCGTTGATTCAGGAGCATAACATCACATGGCTTCCTCAAAATTAATATATTCTTCTTTGGATGCATGCAAAGGTCCTCCTATTTTGATGGGGGACAACTCTTTTGTCGAAGTCACCGACAAAGGAAGGATTGAACTCACCAACGAAAGCTTCGAGAATGTGTTGCATGTTCCCAAGCTTTCTGTCAACCTTCTCTCCGTGTATCAGATGATGAATTCTTGCACCGGAAATAAATTCATATTCACACCAAATTCCGTGGACATCTACGACATGCAAACCAACTCCAGGGTTGCAACCGATGAGGTAAATCCTCAGTCTAGATTGTATACATTTTCTAAATTCATTGAACCTGATTCTCCTTTACTGTTTACTCATGTTGATGAAAGTAGTAGGATATGGCACAAAAGGTTTGGACATTTGAATTTCAGATACATGCAACAACTTAGCAAGCACATATTAGTTGATGGTCTACTAGACATCTATTTCTCCAAGGTAGTATGTGAGGGATGTGTTCTCGGAAAACATCCTCAAGAGAAATTCGACAAAGGAAAGTCTTAGCGAGCTTTCACACCTTTAGATCTGATCCACAGTGACTTTATGGGTCCTTTCCCGCATCCATCCATCAGCAAAGCGAGTTTTGTTCTCATTTTTGTTGAAGATTTCTCACGTTTTACTTGGATCTACTTTCTCAGGAAAAAATCGGAGGTCTTTCAACACCTCAAAGATTTCAAAGCCTTGATTGAGACACAATTCAGAAAGAAGATCAAAGTCCTCCGAAATGATAACGGGGGAGAGTATGTAAATCATGAGATCCATAATCTTTGCCATGAGGTAGGGATTCAGTTTCAACATAAAATTCCCTATACTCTGCAACAAAACAGAGTTGCTGAGCAGAAAAACATATCTCTAAAGGAGATGGCATCTTGCATGCTACATGCAAAGTCACTACCACAGAGACTATGGGTTGAAGCACTTAATTGTGCAACATACATCCAAAACAGATCTCTCCATAGATCTGTCAAGGACAAGACCCCCTATGAGGCTTGGAGCGACCTCAAACCGGAAGTGACCCACTTTCGCATTTTTAGTTCATGTGCATGGGCCAAGATTCCCTCTGAAAAGAGGAAGGCACTTGATCCATAGAGAACTGAGTGCATTTTTGTCGGATACCTCGACGGTGTGAAGGGATATCGACTTATTGATCTTTCCTTGGAGCGACTCATAATTGAGCATAGTGTCCAATTCAAGGAAAGTGTCTTGCATGTAACTCGACAACCACATGCATACACCTTCACTCTTCCACCTGTCCGAGATGATGAACATGCACATGCCGACTCTTCTTCAGATGAGAGTTATGATTAAGAGGACTCAAATGATTTAGATTCATAGTCAATACAGTCAGATGTAGATTCAGAGCATCCAGATGCAGTTCAGAGCCAGAGCAGAGGTCCAAGTGGGCACATACTACTCTTCAGGATGCAGGGGATTTCGTTGGTGATCCAACCAATACTAGGAGGACTTGATCTGATTTCAAGGAGCCTCCTGTTGCACTCACTGCCACTGAACCATTTCCCTCCAGGCATATTTTCTTGGTTCAATATTCAGATCCACAGTGTTATGGCAAGGCTGCTAGAAATCACTTTTTGGAATCCACCATGCAGGAGGAGTACAACTCCCTCCTCGAGAACCAAAGTTGGGATCTTGTTCCCCTTCCTTATGGGAGGAAACCTATCAAATGTAGATGGGTCTACAGGACCAAGAGCGCAACGGATGGACAGATTAGAAGAAAGCTAGGCTTGTTTCCAAAGGCTTTCAACAGGTTCACGGTATTGACTATCATGAGACCTTCACTCCAGTAGCAAAGATGGATTCCATACGATTGCCACTTGCCATTGCGGCAACCAAGGGATGGGAAGTTCATCGGATGGATGTGAAGAATGAATTTCTTCACGGTGATCTCTTTGAGGATATCTACATGGAGAAGCCCCAGGGGTTTATGCAGGACTGATCTTTGGTCTATCAACTGAAGAAGTCCCTTTATGGCCTCAAGCAGGCTCTAAGGGAATGGTATGCCAAGATGGACTCCTACATGTTGTCATAGAAATTTGTACGTTGTAAATCAGACCCGAATGTCTACATGCTTAGGACGGTTGATTCACTTTTACTTTTAGTTCTATACGTTGATGATTTGTTGATCATCGGTTGCTCAACTTCAACGATTGTTGCAGTCAAGAGGATTCTACATGACAGGTTTTTGATGATGGACATGGGTTCGCTACACTTCTTCCTTGGACTCGAGATTAGTCAGGATGCATCAGGCATCAAAATGTCTCAGGCCAAGTATTCACGAGATCTCCTTGAGAGATTTCACATGACAAACTACAAGTCTACTCCGACTCCTTTCCTATTAGGAGTCAAAATTGAGGATGGCGGGGAGACTCCACTGGTTGATAGCACACTATACAGACAGCTAGTGGGGAGCTGGTTGTATCTCACACACTCCAGACCAGACCTCTCATATGTAGTTGACACAATTTCCAGGTTCATGCAGAAGCTGCATGAGCTACATTGGAAAGCTGCAAAGCGTATCCTTCGATACATACAGGGCACCATCACTTTTGGGATTCATTATGCAACATACTCTACATTAGATCTCATCAGGTTTACTGATTCCGACTAGGATGGCGATAACATTGATCACAAGTCCACATTTGGTTACTCACGCAGTCTTGGTTCCGGGCCTATCTGTTGGTCGAGCAAGAAGAAAGCTGCCATTTCTCTATCTTCAATCGAGCTAGAGTACATAGGGGTCGCTAACATAACCATTCAGGCTATGTGGCTACAACATTTTCTCACTATGTTGGGCATTCAGTTTCATCGGCTGATCATCATCTGGTGTGACAACCAGAGCACTCTGAAGTTCTATAGAGATCCAGTTCAAAGGTAGCGGATGAAGCACGTCGAGATCCACATGCACTACATCCAGGACTTAGTACATGAGGGGATCATCGACCTATAGTTCTGTCCTTTAGCAGAAAAGACAACAAACATCTTCACCAAGACCTTCACTAAGAAAAAGTTCCATTCTCTGCGAAGTCATCTTGGAGTGAAGGACACAGTTGGCTAACACCTGTAGTTCTTCTTTTTACATACATTGTACCTTGAGGGGGGGTTTTTCCCATGAGGTTTTCCCTCTTTCCTCACTTTATTTTCAGTGTATCTTTTGTACTTGGGTACCTAACATGGCCTCGTTGTCGGGACCCAATATTTATTTTCACCATAGTGATGTTCAGGGGGTGTGGGAGTTACTTCACACACACCTAAGATTTCTTTTTCCTAAGGTTTTTCCTTGTTTATTAGTCATAATTATTCATTATGCAGTCTCCTATAATTTAGGGGAGAATATTCCACCTGGATAATATTCTCTTTCAGTTGACACTTCAGTTTGACTAGTTGAGTTGAGTTTAGATGATGCATTGGTTTTGTCACTATGCAACATTGGGATCATCACCATGCTAATTCGACCTTGCCTTGGTATCATCACCAGAGTGGTGCATTAGCCTTGATTCCCTAAGTTAACTCCTCACTACTCTCTGTTCAGTTAGTTAACTGAAGACTAGTTGACTAGTTAGGTCAACTAGGTGGCAGTTCACTCCCGTAACTGCCTGAGAAACTAGACTAGGTGGCAATTCACTCTCGTAACTGCTGGTGTGTGTCTAGATCACTCTAGACTAACACTATGGCGCTTTGGTTATCCTCCAGTCGAACTCATTGAGTTATTCAAAGTATATCATGTGTAAATTATTCATTATTCAAAACGGTTAATGATAATTCTTTCATTCTTTCTCTCCTTCTTATTTCTCCAATTCTCTCTGCAAATGTGTGTATTATTGTTTAGCTAGATCTATTATGTGCAAGTTCAACACATTTACAATATGAATATGTGGGAATGAAATTGTTTATCTTATCCTTTTATCATGATGATCTTGATTGGTTTGCAGAACTTAAAGATAAACATGTTAGAACTTACAATGAATTGATTGATGCTTTTATGGAAAAATGGAAGGAGAAGAAACCTCAAAATACAAAAACAATCAATTCAGATGTCAAGAATGATGCTTCACCAAATTCCAATGAGAAGTTTAAAGAAGTTATTCAGGCCATGGAATTTATCTATGCAAAACAATTAAAGGCCATGGAATCTCTCCTTGCGGAGACAGAAGCTTGTATTAAATATTCAGACCCTATAGATCCAGAGATTCACAGTGAACAAGAAAGAGAATTTCACCTTGAAATTCCATAAGAGTCTATAGAGTCATTAACTGATCAGGAGGAAACAAAGGATTTTTAGTTTCAAATTATTGAATATCCAAATAATTCAAATCCCCACCCTCCTCCCGAGGAATCCATCTCCTTAGAGAAGATCTTCGACAGTTATGATGAGCTTGAAATGATCAGTGAAGCAAATTTGTTCACAGTTCCAGTTCCAATCTCTCAATCGTCAGATGATTTAATAATAGATAATGGGAAAATGGAAAACAACTCCAGTTTATCAATTCCAGATCATTATGAGCAGTGGTTGGACTTCCACCATGACAGTCTAATGCAGAGATTCATAAAAACTTTATAAGGCTTGCCAGACTTCAATGTTTGGTTGAATAAAGAAATGCACATGTTTCTTGAGTGGTATGATCTCAAGAAAAACGCCAAGTTGATAAAAATTGGAAAATGATCTTCAATGAGTCATCTCAGACAAGGATTTTTCAGACATGTGAGATCTTATTTCATCCAGGACATCGTTGTTACATATGTTTTCTATTTCAGCCAGATGGACAATGAAAAGGTCAAATCTACTAGTGAGCAGACAACCTTTCAAGTTTTCTTCAGTGATGCTATTTGATGCCATGGGGCATCCTTTGTAACGTATCTCTAACCCTTTACTTCGTATTTTTTTTTTTCATTTATGTTCACTTTCTTCTTTTTGTACTTTATGTATAATAGTTTATATTAATTTTTGTATTATAATTTGTATGTACATGTATATTAATTGTGCAATTTCAATTTACACTTGGTCTTCATATACATGTATCACTGATATTGTTTTGGCGAGATGTTTGTGATGTAGAAACAAATTCCGGATTCTCGCATGCTCTCCTTTTTTTCTTAAAGATCAAGCACACATCCCCATATGGAGCCAATTGTTTCTGCCAATTTGCACTAGGATGGACTTGCAGATGAGCCGTCAAAGATTAAACAATGAATTGTTCAAAATTCAGAGTTCATAAGTCCAACAGGCCAATATGGCCCTTTTTCAACCTTTTCCACATTTTCCATACCCTTCGGGGAATTGTAATAAGAGATGTTGCATGATGAACTTTGTAAAAGGTCTTAGCCACCTAAGACTTAGACATGAATTGTTACTCTGGAGTGTTTTTTTTACTTGTTAATTATATTATGCTATCTAAGCAATTTATAATTTCTGATTTTTTTCACTCAAATTTTCCCAACTTAGAGTATATACTCATGGTTAGGCCTTAGCATGGTTCTAATCCTAGTGTATAATGTATATTACCATGCTAAACATCCTTCTAAAGTTTTATGGAAATGTACTAAGGCCCCCTTAGGATTTTTTTATTTTTTCAACTAATTAAATTTTTTTTCCAGAAAACGAAATTTTTTAGTCGTAATTGGAAGTTGTAATAAAAAGTGGTACTACGAGACTTCATATGCCTTGGGGGTGCTCATTTTTGGACCTAGAGAACCCACTTTTGTGAGTGAAATTCGTGATTTTAATCACTTAAAAGTCAATTTTACTCAAAAAACCCAAAAAAGACATAAAAAATCAGGAAAAATCAGCAAATGTTATTTCCTGGGAAACATGTCGGAAACATGTTTTGACATGTTTGAAGTCAGATAAACCCTAAAAGGCTATGTGTCAACTAAAGGTGATTTCCTATTGGTTGAAGAGTGAGTGAGATAGCTTCCTTAATTGTTTAGAGCATGTGGGCAAAGAAGAGGTGTGCCCCTCTTGAGAGGTGGCACATTCTTAGAGAGGGCGGCCTACCTCTTGAGAGGTGGCGCCCCTCTATCTCCTTCCTCCTCTCCACTTGTCATCATTTTGGGTTGTGAAATATGTGGCAGCCCATACCTCACCACTTGGACACTTCCGGCTCACAGGTGGTGCGCCCTCCTCTCCTGGGATTGTCACCCTCTTACTATTTATATAAGCACTCTCTCCATTGTAAGCTAGTTGGAGTTGAGGAGTCTTGCTTGTGGTTGTATACTATTGTAATACTTTTCATCTGGAATAAAGAGAATTTTGAGGTCAAGAAGGTGTGTTATAGATGTGTGTGGATGCTTGATTTCATTTGTGCTTAATCTATGAGGTAATACCTGCCTAATTTCTTCTTTTGATTTGCTAATTTGGCCTTTTGTAGGGTGTTATCACTCTATAGGAAAGGATTTATCTAGATTCTTGTTAATCCTATTGTTCATTTATATTTATAGGTTTTGATTTGTATGCATGTTTAGGTTAACTAACATACTCTTCAAGTTCGTTCTGTAGGTGACACCAATTTTTGTTAACAAGTTTTATTGCAAAATTTTAAAGCTTACAGGTTCTCATCGCTTGGAGTGGTGATTGAACTTGATTGTTTCTTCACAAATTCAGGGATATAAAGACTTAGTCCCTCCTTAATTCATCTAAAGACTCCATTGCCCAAGGGTTCCAAGGCTACAAGTTTCTTCCTTCACTCTTTCTCAAAAGAAACTCTAATTTTTTTTGGTTACTTGGTTGCATGTAAGTGCTTAGATCTATCTTTCATTTTAAATAATGAATATCTAAGTTTGCATGCATAATATAAACTAGATCTAAGTTTGTACTTTCAAGTTTCATCTAATGCTTAGATCTAGCATAGGAAAAGTCTCCTTTTAGCATGTTTTTATTTCAAAATGTTTAGAGGTTAAAAGGTAAATCTTTTCTAAAGGCTTTCACTTTCATATTTGGAAAATTAAGTGTCTTTATATTGTTGTTTTAAAACAACAAACAAAGACCCTAAGGAAACAAGCTTTTTAGCTTGCTCTTCTTAGTTCATTTTGCTCAATTTACACTAGTTTTGCTTAGTCATTTTGGGGATTTCCTACTAATAACCAAAGACACTTCCAAAGTGTTTTTGGCCATCTTATGTATTTGTTTGTTTTCTATTTTTTGCAGGTTTGCAAACATATAAGAGGAAATTTTGTCCATTTTGGGTGGATTTGGAGCATCTTGGACCCCCAAGAGCACCCCTTTCTTCAATAAACACTTGTAGAATATTGTAAAGATTTGTGAGCCCCCTAATGAATGGTCACAAGTCACTCCAATAAAGAATTTTGCAATTTCATTAATAAAATCAGTGGGGCTACAAGCTCCCACTCTTCATCCCCCCTAGGGGGAACGATGTTCTTGGTGATTGTGTCATTTTTGCAATTTTAGCTTAGAATCAATTTCCACACCTAAGAATAAGTTAAAGTTAATATTTTTATTCATCACAAAGCACTACAATATCACATAAACAATAAGGTTAAAATAAATCACAATCTAGTCAGTTTCCCTTTTTGCAAAGTAGAACAATAATTGCCCTAGTCACCGAGAAGATCACATAGGTCTTCCATCATTCTTCAGTAGCAGTTACATAAGGTCCAGTAGCAAGAGCACACTAATCTAGGGTTAGGGTGTAGCTTCTGAGGAGGTTCAGTGGGTCAACTTGTCCCATCCAGGGAGAGTTTAGAAATTCCCCTCCGACCTAGTTGAGAGGAAGGCAAGGTGCATCTTTTGCCTGGTTCCTCATCAGATTTTGACAGACGAATCATCTTGGGTGCATTTTTCAGACTTGGGAGTGCGACACTTTTGGCAGACACATTTGGGGTTCCCGAGCAGTCATCAGACTAGATCCTGGGAAACCCTCCCGACCCATTTCCCAGTAGGCCAAGCCAGTCATTTTGAGACATATCTCAGCTGATTTCGATGGTGGAATCACTAGGGCACATTTTTCCAATGAAAGAGGGGAAAATTCCCCTAGGGGGATCCATCTGGGCTCTAGACACACTAGTAGAGGGGCTGGTTAGTCACTATAACTAAGAGTTAGAGCAGGGTGCACCATTTGGGATAGTTTCCAGGCCATTTTGAGAGGTTTAGCCACTAGAGGGTAATTTTCAGAATTTTAGCAGTTACCGTGCGAGCTGCCACAGGTCTAACTCATCCATTGATCCCACAATGCCAATCTATTATCAGGTTTATCATTTAGTTTGTTTATTGCATTCCGGATAATATCCTTTTGTCATTTGATCTAGTCGAGTGATTCATATTATTCAATCGCATTCGACATTTGTACTCCGCAGAGATATCATAATATAAACTTTCCAGTCTTTTGCCACATTTGTTATTTGTATGATCATTTATATGCTGTTAACCATTAATCCTACACACACATTAGCAACATTTCCTAGACTAGCCAAGTCAGGAACATTATAGTGGTATCAGAGCTTTAGTCCTGCCATCTTGTGACTAAAGAGGATGAGTGTAGCAGAAGACCCAGAGGGTCGTGAGCATGTAGGTGACAAATATGTCACTTACAAAAGGCGCAAGAAAAGAAGGGCTATACCTGAATTTCCTTCTTTATCTCCCATCTCAGAGGAAGAGGAAGAGGCACACATGGAAGCAGAGAGAAGGGCAGAGTGTGAGGCTGATGTGAGGCAGAGAAGATGCTAGGAGACATATATGAGCGACCAAAGGGCAGTGGTAAGGCCCCCATGGATCTAGAGGCAAAATTCATGTAGGTCAGCGGGCCATGACTCAATCCTTGGCACAGGCAGCTGATAGATTGGCTATAGTGTGTTGGAAATACTAGAACAACTGAGAGGGGGGGGGGTGAATCAGTTGTTTATAAGCTTAAACAATTTTATGCCTTTTAAATAATTATTAAGATTTCTTCATGTGTCATCAACCAATCATACAGCATATGGACAGTAAGAGTAA